>CM077110.1:1342214-1367695 GCA_039619505.1 Cimex hemipterus | reverse complement strand
AAAAAAACCGTTGAGAAAGAAAAGTGGAACGGTTCACTTTTGTCTCAAAAGAGAATGTTGCAACGGTTTTAGTCGAATTTGGCTAGAAGAGAAACCTTAGTGGAATTCCCTCATTCAAATTTTATTTTTTACCACCAATATTTACCGTCTAGAAAAATTTAAGTAGTCCGTTGAGAACAGGAATTGACGTATTGCTGAACCAAGTCAATTTAGCTCAAGTCGTAGAGCACCAGATTTTTCTTCTCGAACTTGAAAAATAGTAAAATCCAAAAAATCTTTTTTTCCAAATTTTGTCCCACATTTCCGCATATAGAGTGATGGAATTTCGTCTCATAGCCGTCGCGGGTTCGATCCCACCTTCACCCCGGTACCTTTCTTTCACGCCAACACGACGAAACGATCATCCAGGTTGTTTCAAAACTGTTGCTTTAATTAAATGTACTTTTATCTGAGACCTTGGTCAAGATGGAAACGTATAATTCACCGCAATATTTTTTTTTTTATTTTGAGGTGATTATTAGCGGTCCGTTAATCAATAACTAATCTGAAATCGTGATATGCGGTCTGTTGTGATGAGGTTTCAGAAATGGTTTTCAAATGTTAAATGTAAACAATGTTTGTAAATCCCAGGCCCTGATGATGATCGCAATAAAGGTCGAAACGTTGGCACGGCAAAGAAAATGTTTTTCTGAAACTTACATCACACCAGACCGCATCTCATAATTTCGTAATAATTAATTTTTTTCATGTTTAGTTCTTTTCAAATGTATGAAAACTCATAATACTACATTCTCAGAGTGCTGCGAACGTATTATTTTGAATGTTTTTGTTATGTCCATAGTGTACTTACATCTGTCAAAGACTTTCTAAAATATTTTTCGAATTTATAAAGGATCCTTTCGAAATCGCATTTTCTTTAATCGACCTAGACATGGATATCTTTGCAGGATAATCCGTGCGTTGGACGTTATGATATGGATTAGGGTCTTATTTGTATTGGCGATGATCCGAGAGTAGATAACATCTCTGGCTTTCAATCCGGACCAATCATCAATAATCATCATGCAAGACGTGTTATCGAAACGTCAGACTGAAGTCAGGAATATTTCACACCCCTATAAATTTCTAAACGTCGAATTCATTATTTATTTTCTAATAGTGGTTTAGAAGATGAGGGATTCATTTTAAAAAAGATAATATAAAATGAGAGATTTAAAAGTCTATCCTTAATTGAAATGTATCGATCGATTGGGACAATTTTTATTTGTATACAAAAACCAGGGGTATGAGGTGGTTTTTAAAAAGTGGCAATTTCGGGTCGTCCTATACTAACTTGTTTAGGGTTTGTCAAGCACTACACAAGCCCCCTTTTCAGCATAAAACAATTTTCAATTTACCGCAGAACCATTTAAAAGTCACCTTATGCCTTGTATTAAAACATCCCCGGACCTTGGACGGAACAGGGGCTGGAAAATGAATAATTCATCGGTGGGATGAAAATTATATTAAATATCTTTCAATTGGCCGTTTCGACGGTTTCCCTCGGTGAAAAATAAAAAATAAAGCCCGTGATTATCTTTGATCCTTTATCTTTTTTTCTGGATCTGTGATAGTCGTGAGTTTTTTTCTTTCCTCGTTTTCCTTCTCTTTCTCTCTCCCTCGGTGAAGTCCTTTCAAGTACTTTGTTCGAATTTCGTTTTTCTACTATTCATTCCGGAGTTAAATCGCGTTCCGATTCCCATTCAAAGCGGTTTTCTTATAAAATACCATAGATTAATTTAACCCAACCTAAATCCGTAAGATTTTTTTTTTTTGAACCGAACTTTTACGACTTTTCGTTCAGGTTTGAAAGGAGCGTTTGTCACTTTTTCACACAATCATTTGATTAAACAATTGCTCTAAAGTAAACACAAAGATATCTTTAATGGCAAGTATTTTAGTAATAAATTGCTTAAAAATTTTCAGCTTTCATTTCTGAAACATAGCAGAAACATGTGGACCATCATTAATCTGGAAACATAATCCTGTTGTTTCTGTTGAAAGTTATTTTTCCAATTTATACAACTTCGAAAAATGTCTACCATTTAGCCAAAAAAAATTTACATCGTTTTTATTTTTTACACTACAAATAAAATTGTTCATATGTATACATTTGAAAATACAACAAAACAATATAATAATAATAATAATAATAATAATAAGTTTATTGCACACAAGAAGAAAAGAAAAAAAAATTACATATAATTCAAACAGTAAAATAAACTTAATACGGCAAGGTAACCGTCTGCCGGGAAATACAACAAAACAAAATCTGGCACTAAAATGGTCACGAGACGGTTGGCTATAGTTGAAGATTAGGGGGGGTTGTGGCCTTTTACATGCATGAATTTTATGAAATCTTTCGCAAATTGAACAGTAAGATTATTGCGGATGTGAGATTATAAACGTAGAAAGGTGCATTTACAATTTGATTCTATTTATTATTGTTATTTTTTGGGGGGGGTATTGTGGATTGGAAAATTTGAACGGAATGACAGTTGAGATATATATACATCCGAACGTGGTTGAATATAGCAATAACAGAAAGTTTATAAACCCGGAAAAAACACACCGACAAACCATCAAGTGCAAAAATTTCTGGTAATATTGTGAAATCGAAGAGGTCAAGGAACTGTAGCATGCCACCTCTTATCAGTCTAATATTCTGCGTCCGCTAGGTTTGTCTTCCAGACAATTTAATCAATTATTACAACAAACAAAAAAAGTTATAAACACGGAAAAAACATCGATCAACCGTTCAGTGCTCAATACTTCAAAATTGGTGTGTGCTTAACTGTACCGTGCCAGTAAATATAACCGACAAAAAGGGATTCTATATGGTAAAAACACACAGAACTACAAGATAGTATAAAATTACTTTCCCCAAGGAGATTACGGAACTGTAGTTTGTCATTTCTTAATCCGTAATATTCATTAATTTTGTCTTCGAGAAATTATCGTCAATTATTATAATCCGCAAATGGTGTACGGAAAAAACACGCAGACCAACTATTCAGTTCTAAATACCTTCGGTATTTCTGTGAAGACCAGATGGTGATAAAACTGGAGTTTAAACGGTATTTGCCAATAAATATAACCTACAAAAAGGATGTAAACACATAACATACAAAAAGGATGTAAATACATAACCTACAAAAAGGATGTAAACACATAACCTACAAAAAGGATGTAAACACATAACCTTCAAAATGGATGTAAAAACATAACCTACAAAATGGATGTAAACACATAACATACAAAAAGGATGTAAACACATAACCTACAAAAAGGATGTAAACACATAACCTTCAAAATGGATGTAAAAACATAATCTACAAAATGGATGTAAACACATAACATACAAAAAGGATGTAAACACATAACCTACAACAAGGATGTATACACGATAGAAACAAACATGCCATTTAGTGAAAAATTGTTGTGAGGTATTGATATGAAACCGAGGACATGAGGAACTAAAGCTTGTGATCTATATGATGACTACTTTCTCTACTTTTGTCATTCTGACGGTATTTTTCCAGTTATTATAATCTTAAAATGTGAATTTTTACTTTGTTGCATTTATATTCATATTTTAATGGCATTTTTTTACACTTTATTCAGATGTTATGTCCATCAATGTTTTCAGAATTCTTTTGTTTTTGTGAGGTGGGGCAGGGGTCTGAAAGAAAATTCTTCTGGCGATCACGGGCCTCGAACCGACGACCTACTTTTCACGTTTAACCCTCGGCCCTTGCGGCTATAGATCCATAAAATCAGATAAATTTTGTACATCCACAAACACAAACACATTGTTCTCAGAGCCGGGGAAACAACAATCGGATTTAGTTATTGTAAATCGGTCTCGAATCGATTGTCTTTTCCGTTCCGTCCGAAGGGTTTCCAGCCCCTTTCCAGTATCCAATTTTTCAAGGGAGGCCGATTAACAACCCGTGTGGTAATGGAAGGGCTGTTAACCAGTCCGTTTTAACTTACGATCCCGGCTGAGGAAGGGAAACAAGCGAGCGGCCTCCTTTTTCGTCGGATTGCCCCCCCCCCTTCGCCGGTAGAACCACAGGGGTTCATTTACATAATCTCTCTACAATCTCACAGATTTGAGATTGTAAAAAACTCTACTATCATCAAATAAATTAATACGATTTTTTTAACTTTTAAAAGGGTTAATGAACTAAAACCAAAATACCAAAGACTAATAAGGTTTCTTATTAATTATTAATAATAAAAAATTACAATAACAAACCTTTTATCATTCATTTTTCCTTGGCTGTTATATAATACTTGAAATACGTTGAAGATGACATTAAAAAGATTAATCAACATAAATTTTAGTTTCATCTTCGGTTTATAAGGTTAATAGAGATGGCTGGTTTATTGCTTAAAGTAAGTTAGAAAGTACTTCGTGCCTAACTGAAAGTTAATTTAATGGGACAACTTTATAATAATAATAAACAGCAGCATAAACGAAGCAACAGACATCAACGCAAAAACAGCTAAAACACTATTACTTTAACTACCAATCATCAAATCAATCAAATAAATAACCTGTCGTAGCAAAAAGGTGATCCCAGTGCGACCTATCGACCAATTAATGAAAAGAAAATCAATTAGGAGCAAAAGGATCTTCAGTGGGAGTACAACTGAACGACAATTAAATATTTGCTGAGCTTTCGAAGATTACATCGTCATCATCAGTGGCTATTTATTGTAGGGAAATATTGTAGTTAGAACATATTGTATAATTAAAAAAAAATGTTTTACTTACTTTAACTCGATGAGTGTCGGAATATCTGTTGAGAAAAATAAACTGATTTAATTATTAATTATTTAAAATTAGGTAAAACTCAGTAAACATTAACTATGGAATAAACTAAAAACCATAAAAACAACATAATATAAATTTAAAAAACCAAGTCGTATAGGTTACCTCGGTTAAAAAATACATATAAGTACATGCCTGTATTTTTCATTAAATAATTTTTTTTTCAGGTACATTTGAATATCACAGTTAAGATTAATTAAGCTTTTTTAATGTTTTTTATGTTATTTGGAACATGATGTTTGGGCGGTGAGGGGGGGGGGTTGTTACAGTTAAAAAAGTAAAAATAATTAATCCCAACTGTGATATTCAAATGTACCTGAGAAAAAAAAGTCATTTCATCTTCTATGTATATTTTAACCGAGGTAACATTTATGAACAAAGTGTTTTTTTAATTTTATATTACGTTTTTTTAATGGTTTTTAATTTATTCCATACCGTTAATGTTTAGATTCACCTAATTTTAAATAATCATTTTATAAATGCAGTTTCTTTTTTTCAAGAGATATTTCAACACTCATCGAGTTAAGTAAGAACTTATGTTGGTGTTAATTGTTTTTTAAATTTTTTTAAGTTATACAATATGAGACATTTTACTTCAACAAAATTGGCCTAATGTTGACGACATAATGGTCGAAAGCTCGACAAAAACTTAAAGAATTGTCGTTCAGTTGTGACCTCACTGATGATTCTTTTCTTTCAAGTTGTTCAACAGCTCATCATTAATCAATTTATTGTATTTTCCGATGGATGTCACGTCCCGATGTTCTGACCTAGGGTCTATACCCGCTGTTAACCAAATCCTCCGTAGATCGACGCTTCCCCAAGCAAGCTGCAGGTCATTTCTTCCCCCGAAGTATATAAAATATAATCTATACTAACACGTATAGTGCAATCGCACAAATAAATACATTCACATTTATGTACGTTCATTCTTGGTAGTCGGTGGAGTAGTCGAATTCCGCTATTGACATTTAGACCCTGCTGGGGCCCCTCACCACTCAAACTAATAAATACACGCACTTATACAAAACATACAATAAAACACTCAACATACAATAAAATTCGTAATATAAAGTTTATAATTCAATTATGACATGACAGTTTGATGTATTCACTAGTTTTCGTGGTTTGCTTGACCAATTAATATCTTTCAATTAATTAAGGTTTTAGCTTTAGGCTAGATACGCCGCTGCTCTACCACCTTGGTGACCGAGCGGATCGAAGTGATGGTAGCTCAGGTTCAATAGTTGAATGGAGAATATTTTCACTAAAGCTTTCCGCGGCCATTTCATTTGTCCCCCTGAATCCAACAGGTTGCACGACATTTGAAAAATGGCAAAAATGTCGGAACTTTCAAAAGGTGGGGTTGAGATGGGACGTTAGTGTCCGAATGGATCGAGAGGTCACGATAGCTCAAGTGGTACAGCAGCGGCGAATTAAGCCGAAGGTCGTAGGTTCGAATCCCACTCCTGACATTGACTTTTGACCTCAACTGAAAACCTTTATTAATTGAAAGATTGTGATGTACGTTTAACCTGATATATTCAACTGCAAGAAAAGCGAATTATGCAGTCGAGCTTATGAAGATCCGAAGATTTCATTTTGTCAGCATATTATCGCAAAAAATAAAAGGAACTTTTACCCTCCCCACGCCGAACTAAACACCCTGAGTGGTCTGGAAGAAAGTCAGTTTAGATGGAAGTTATTGCCAACAAAACTCGGATTTACGATGTCATGAAATAAAGTAAGTTTATTTAACGGGCGGGCTGGGTGGAATAGGAGACTTAGGCCTAGTTTAACGATAGGGGTTACTTTTTTGCCCACCCGGGTTCAAATTAAACCGTTATTCATTGTCAATTTGTCAAAACTGAGTTATATACACCGCGCGTCTCAGCCCTTCAGCAAATTTTTACAGCTGTATATCAACACTTGAAAGTTCAAAATAAAAACTGACCTTAAAAGGCAAAATAAATAGCAATAAGTTTTTTAAAAAAAATTAGTGTTGGTTAATAGATTGAAATGTCAAGATATCATGAATCGATTAAAAAAAATATCATCTAAAGAGAAAGCCGTCAAACAACCGAGAAGCGAGTTGATTAACTGCAGTACTAATTGCTTAAAATGATTAATTTGAACCGAGTCTTACTAATAAATTATCTAGACAAGTTTATTAACGACCCATGCAATTATGCCTTATGGACTTTGACTATGATAGCGGGGTAATTTTTGGCGATAAGTTTTTGGCCGGGTTGTCACTCCTTTCACAGCGATTTTGGGTTATTTGTGTGTAATTAGCGGTTAATGACTTCGGTTGCAATTTGTCCAATTAGCATATAGACGAAGCTGGATAAATCGATGTCTATGAAATATGCCGTGGACTTTTTGTGCTCTGGGCCTTTGAAGGCTCCCAATTAAGCCCGTCGGTAAGACGTTTCCGAAACTAGTCAATACTGCGGTAAGGGACTTCAAACGGTCCCAAACGATTTCTGAGGCCGTTGTGTAAGTCGCCGCTCGTCACAGCCGCTTTCCCATAATTAGGATTTCGAAAGAGCGGGAAAAAACGGACCCCAAGAACCCATCAAAAGCTAAACAAGATTACGTCACAACAAGAAATGTTTGATGAAACTACAAAGTTCCAGAATCATTACGGGTTTTCCAAAATAGGTTATACCAACAAACTATTGGGTTGTCCGGAAAATAATGCAGGATTTTAAGTTTTCATTAAAAAAAATCTATATAAAATATTCTGTTTACGTTTACAGGATTACTCATTTGTATGAATGTCAACACTTATTAATCCTCTTCCAAATGATATTGTTTGTTTACCTCTGTAGCATTCCGCTACTTGGAAATAATTCAGTCATCCTTATAATGTCAAAGCGAGAATTTCGTACGATTTTCTTTTACGAGTTTAAACTCGGCCGAAGCGGAGCCCAAACGGCTAGAAACATTAACCAAGTCTGGGGCGAGGGTTGTATTAATGAGTGCACTGTGCAAAGGTGGTTTAAAAAATTTCGGGAGAGAGATTTCAGCCTTGAAGATGAAGAAGGTCGTGGAAGGCCTTCCTCTCTTAATGATGATGTTCTGCGATCAGTGGTGGAAGAAAACCCCAAAACAACTGTTCGAGAACTTGCAGAGCAACTCAAAGTCAGTAAAACGACCGTCGCTGACCACCTCAAGGCGATTGGAAAAGTGAAATCGGAAAGGGCCCATTTTGTTGCATGACAACGCTCGACCACATGTGTCACGTGTAACGTCACAAAAATTATTGGAGCTTGGCTATGAAACTTTGCCTCACCCACCCTACTCTCCGGACCTCTCGCCTACTGACTACCATTTTTTTAGACACCTGGACCACTACTTACAACACATAATATTCAAAAATCAAACGGAACTGGAAAATGCATTTATTGACTTTATCAATTCTAAAAATTCTGAATTCTACTCAGACGGAATTAATAAGTTACCAACACGTTGGGAGAAATGTATTGAGAGTATGGGAAATTATTTTGATTAAAGAACATTGCTTTAAAGTAACTAGTTTCTTTTTTTTGTTTAATACCAAAATCCTGCATTATTTTCCGGACAACCCAATACATCAGACTACATGCTCCCTCATACAATAATGAACTCACAAGCCAAACAGCCAACGAATGAAACAACCACCTATGGTACAAAATGGTTTAACTGCCCAAACAACTGAACATCTTTTGTTCGAACAAAATTTTCACCATTTACAAATTTCCATACCGAACAATTAAACGATCACATAGCTATCAACTCATCAGCACAAACCATCAAAACCTATCAAGCAACAACGAATCAAACAAAGCAAAAGCACCTCTTTCGTTCAACTTTACGAGGTTGTTTACCTATTCGGTAGGTTGATACAAATATACGCAAATTTACTGAAAACAGCTTATAGGCCAGAGCAGAACCAAGGCAACCCTACCATGTTCCAACTTAATAGACCAATGGAAGTTTAAAGGTCGAGGATGTATCGAATATAACGTCGTTTCGGGGTGGTTCAAAATGCTTGGGCAGAGGAGCTTGGATGTAAAGCTTGGTGTGGTACTATTAGGCGTGAGATCGGATCACCCCAGATATAGTGAATGTTGACAGTGAGGATAGCAAAGTTAATGACGTAGAAACTAGCTTTGGCAAAAAGTTTGAGGACTCTTTATTGAAGTGATCAAATAGCTTATGCCCAACGTCGTTCTAGTAGTCTTTTGGTCATAAAATCCAAGTTGGGATTCCTCGCCGGCTTTTTAGGTATAGTCCGAAGTAGTGTCACTTTAGTGGGCATCGGATGTACCCTCGTTATTGATTAAAGTTGAAAGTGTGGCTATTTTTAGAGACAATATTGTCCTCCAACTTTTTTTTAGCACATATGGGCATCGGCAATGTCCGACCATCAACTCTGGTGCCTGAGGGGTAACTGGTAATGGAGACTTTTCCCTTTACCTTCGTTGTCGTCATCTTTTCTTCTATAACCATTAGTAAGGGTTACAGAACAAGGATGTATCAGTACAGAACTTCTGAGTTTTATCAGTCTTAGCCGTCTGTGCCTTCAGTGCCGCTCCTAAGCCATATATGGCTCCTTGCAGCTTCGTAGGCTTATGCTGCTAATAGCTTTTTCGTTTATAGACGGAAGCTATGCTTTTTTCTTTTCTCTCTTTTCTTTTTTCTTTAGTCCATTTCTCAGACGGTCGCATCTCGACTCCACTTAATGAGCTCTTCGTCCCAGTTAAACTGTGTCCGGGATGGGCCTCGCGGAGGCGGCTCGCTTGGGATTTGTGGAGGAATATGATTCGTATCGTCTATTTCTTCGTGTCTATTTTGGTTTCCAACCTTTTCTCTTCATTATATACTACCAAAAATGTTAAATTGTCTTTATCCCTGCTGGCGTACTTATTGCTTTTCTCAGCACCTCCATGTTAGCCGTTTGTGCGTTGTTCTCAAAGAGCCATTGAACACGCGCTACAGTGTACCGGGGGCAGAACACTGCCACGTGGCCCACCGTCTCCGGCTCTCCACAATCGCATAGAGGGCTCGCCTTTAGATTGAAGGAATGGAGCTTCGCGGCAAAATCTCCATGACCTTATCAGTCCTAGCCATCCGACCCACCATAAAAACCATACTGAACCACGGAGGATATGACTCCAAGCCGAAGAGTATTTCTGAACTTGGCAAGCATTGCACCGCTTCGCTAGCCAAGAATGTTACAAGTCTAAGATGTAGTGTCTTCTAACTGGGCGTCTGAAAAGACCCCTTGAAGGAGAGTCAGGATGTTAAAGATCCTCAGTATGATTTAACTGAACTGAGTGAGATGGGAACATCTCCTCAATCTTTTGCACTACTTGAGATTGACTACAATTATTTTTGGACGCTAGACGCTTGTTAGGTAGGTCAGAAGGCACAAGTTTAAAGTCAACCGAGCAGTTGGTAAGTGGGTGTTTCTGCTACTCCTGTTACAAACTTAGCCCATAGATACTGCATTCAAAGTAGAATCAAAAAGTACTAAGGTCCGAATCTCAGCAGTTTCGAGTTGTTCTATTTTTTCTAATATTTTAAGTTTTCACAACCTTGCTTCAAATAAAATTAAAAGTTAAATCTTGGATAAATCCGTTAAAAACTACGTTAAATTTCTAGTAAAATGTGATCAATACTAAACTTTGTAAACCTTCGTAAAGAAAATGTAACAAATTCGTTCAAAGGTTCCTTCATTTTTCTAAAATTTTCCACCTTACCAATCCTTCAACTGCGGATTTTTCTTTTCCTTCAGCAATTTCTTCATCTTTAAAATGGATATTAAAAACGTAATTGCACCACTAAAAACGATATTAAATGGAGAAGGTTTTCGGAAACTTGCTGGTCTCTAGGCTTGGAATTAGTGGTTAGGGAATCACAACAGTAAATTTTCTCAACTTTTTTTTTAAAGTTCTCGCTTCAAAAATACTTATTTCACGAAGGTTTACAAGTTTATTATTGGCCACTTCTTATTGGAAATTTAACGTAGTTTTCAATGGTGTCAACGGATTTGTCTAAAACCTTTCAATTTTGTAGGTATCATTGTTTATTTGAAGCAAGGTCGTCAAATCTTATAAAAAACAGTAAAAAGTGAAATAACTCCGAAACTGTTGAGATTGGAGAGTCGTACTGTAAATCTTATATAGGACGGGACCAAAAACGCACCCTTCCAATACAACGCCGGTAACTTGTTGCCATACCTCACCCTGAAAGAACGGTGAGTTAAATTGTATTCAAAGATAATGATATAAACAATTGGCAGGAATCGTTAATGTCTCTCTTTTTTCAGTCAATCAACCAACCTCCCATCTACATGTACATTTTATTATCAATCCATTTATCTATATTTGTATCGATCAGTCTCTCCCCCCTCTTTCACACACACACACACACACACACAATTTCTTTCTTTTTATACATCTTTTTCATAGTTCTATCTTTCTATTGATTATTATCCATATCATTCTATCAATCTCTATTCTTAAAAACAAAGGTCACATATATTTCTGTCAGTTTCCCAATGTATTACTTTAGCCAATCGCTTCTAGGTAGTTAA
The DNA here is from genome assembly GCA_039619505.1 of Cimex hemipterus. Lineage (NCBI taxonomy): Eukaryota > Metazoa > Arthropoda > Insecta > Hemiptera > Cimicidae > Cimex > Cimex hemipterus. Next base: position 1,356,230 of record CM077110.1, on the reverse strand, counting down.
ATAAGTGAGAACGAGATAGAGGGAAAGAAAGAAAGAGAGGGAGAGAGAGAGAGAGAGAGAGAGAGTGTGAAAGGGAGACAAAACAACAATACATTTTTCCGAAATAAGCGGTGTTCTAAGTTGGTTGAAATTGATGGAAACGTTAATTTATAATGTCCGGTTGCTATTTCAGGAAGAAAAATGTACTGTGACAATAGCTTTTATTTCGTGTACCGTCCAAACAAATCAACGACGAGTCGGACCGGCCGGTCCGCGCGGCGTCGCATTGTCTATTGTTCATTTCGAATATCTATGGCTTACCGATTCAAATCAAAATTTATGGCCAGCAGGAGATCTCGTTCCCGATCAATCCCTATTAACATTCGTGTCTTGTCTCGAGGATATGTGTATCTAAATCTAACAGAGTATAGACGTTTTTGTCGGAAAAGCCGTAAGTTTTATTATCCGTGTTTTCGGCTTGATTTATCGCGAAGAAAACCGAGAAAGGAAGATGCTGACATCTGAAAGTTGGACATATAACGACTTGCAGAATCTTTATTTTCTAAATGCCCTGTTCTGAAAAAACTTAATTTAATCGGTCGGTTATGTACGATATTGAAGTTTCCAAGTTGAGATCCATATGCAATCAGACTCTCCACATGTATGTATATACGCTCGATCCAGATAGCTAAATGAGTACGTTTTTAGCCACAAACTAGTTTGGCAATGATCTTCTACCCTACGTAAAAATTACAAGTATAACATGAGGAGAGTTCCAAGGCATAAAATAATAGAAAAAGCTGATCAACTAGCCAAAGAAGGGGCAGACCTCTCAGCCGTAGGACCGGATCATAATCTGTAAAGTGGCGGTAGATAGAAAACTACATCACAGGACGAAAGCAAAATGTGACGATCTAAATATCTGTGTGTGTGAGTTTTTGTCAGATTGTTTCACTCAATAATTTTTTTCTTAGCTACATCGTATATTTTTCTTTAAACATATCCAGTAAACAACAATGGAGGTCAGGTGTTTTTTGTTGCATGGTATATTGTAGTATGGTATTGTAAGCCGGCCCCGTCTTAGTTAAACTGTAAATTAAGAACCAACTAAGTAAACAAGGAAAACCGACAAAGGGGTTCTTTGAAGAGTCAGACCCAGACCGACACGACGTGACACATCTGGCAAATCTAGCTAGGAAATGGTTACGCACGAAGCCAGCTAGGTAGGAACGTCCAAATGCGAAGCAGACCCAGTCGGGGGAACAGGACACGTCTGGCTGGGAAATGGCTACCCAGGAGCCGTTTAAGTAAGGAAAGAGGGTCATCGTAAATTGGGAGTACGTCAAATTTGTACGATATCGCCGTCTTTGTCGGCCCAGCCGCGTCGGGAGAACTCCCCCCGACTTTTGGAGTTTCCTTTTCACCCCTACTCCGGGAGAGACCCGTTATAAAAAGGGATGATTGGAAAACCAAAGGGCAGTCAAGGATAAGAGGCTCACCCCCAGTCAGTCGGCATCAGATCCCAGGATCGGGATAGAAGCAGCCACACTCCGTCTGGGATACAGCAAGGAGACGCAGCCAACCGGAGCCAGCGAGGACCACCCGTGTCTACCCATCGTGCCAAGCCAGAGGTCGAGACAAGAGATGCTGTGGACCTGGATCGTGGCGAGTATCGTGTGGGGTATGTCCCGTTGTCAATAGACTCATCCCAGATGTAGAGTTGTGGCTGACTAATAGATAAATTAATATTAGCAATTAGAGCATCGTTAAGAGAAGGTGTTTTGTTCAATAAATGTCTCTGAATACTGTCTCTGATTTATTGTATGCTGGAACCTTACCTTCCCCCACACAAAAATACGTAGCGACGCGCTTAAGCCGACGCTTATAAAAGCGAATATTGGGAGATAATTCGGTCTCCGCGACGTCGTCCGCTTACAGTATGATAAAAAAGGGTGCTAATAATCGGAGTTTGTGCTCCCTAGGCACTGCAGTTCAGTGCTACAGATTCAATCTTTCTCCTTAGAAGTATCTGGTTATTGACTGTCGCTGCAGCAATTTGGTTCCGAAGTTTTTTCTGTATGTTAGGTTAAATCTTCATTGAGCTGTTGCTTCGCTTTCAAAGATATCGGTAGCTGTCCTCCTCATTATATAATGTGTAAATGGGATCATCGCTGTATATGCCCATGTTGTGTAGATGTTTTATCAGATGTCAGTGACCGATTAGTTGTCCTACCACTCTTTTGAGTTTGGCCTTTTCCAATTGCAACAACGATTATTTTCCCCCTAGAGTTTGAAAGAGGCCTTACAACCCAGCAATGACAACAGCAAGAATGTAATCAAATATCTGAAGCAAATAAATGCATATGGTCGCCTTTAATGCTTCTCCACACGTGGTTTCGTTTTCCCTTCCTGAAGTGAATGTATTTATTAGCGAGAATGTCTGAGTGTATGGGTGGGTAGTGGTCGGAAAATCGAGTACCCCACAGACCCATCAAACTAGGATAGATATCTCTTTGGGTGTTTTGGGTACAATGAATGCATTTATTGGCACGAAAGTGAGTGTGGTTGGGTGGGTTATATCGAGTACTCCACAGACCCACCAATTTAGGTTAATATTAGTATATCTTTTAGAGTGAATGGGCGGAGGCACTGTTGTAATATTAAATGCGCCAGTGACTCCGTTTTTTTTTTTTTTTATTTGTAAATACAGAATGATTGGTTACTGCCTGAGTGAATGTATTTATTAGTGCGATAGTAGTGTATGCATGGGTGGGTCTATGGTCGAATAATGGTACCCACCACCTAGGATAATATGTTAGATTAATTGTATGGATGTATTTATTAGCGTGAACGAGGGCGGGTCTTCAGAGGAATATCGAGTACTCTGAAGCCCGCGCATAGGCTAGGCTGGGATTGAATGTTAGTGAATGAGTTAGTTTCAGAACCTATTCACCGCGTGTGGGAGGGGTAAAAATGCGGGAAAAAAGCGCCGAATTTGTTAAAATTTAAAATGTGAGATGGAAGAAATAGCCGAGGCAGTTAGCCGGCCGGTAAATAAATTTTAAAAAACAACGACTTTGCCAGTATTGGTGAGGATTATTTCATCATAAGTGTACTGTGTCAAGCGCTACTAGAGTTTATGGTATGAAGAATATTTCCGCATCATATAGTCAGTCTCTATTTCTAAGAATGACTGATTTTATTGATTATCACAATTAATTACGGTTTTTAGTTGAGATGAAAAAAAGTTAATGGCACGAGAGGGATTCGAACCCACGACCTTCGGCTAGATACGCCGCTGCTCTACCACCTGAGCTATCGTGACCTCGATCCATTGGGACATCAAATCCTCATCTCAATTCGTAAAGGGAGATTGAAGTTCCTAACCAATTTAATTGTTTCTGGAATCTAAGTGAACTTTTTCAAGCCTCTCTTAGTATAATTATATCCAGTCGAGGTAGGTTTAGCAGAGATTTGAATGCATTCGTAGGGTTTGATCTCATTGCTCCTGTCATACATATTTTGCAAGTCTTTGTACGCTGTCTAATATTTGGGAAGCTACTTTTGTTGGGCTTTGTTCCAACGGATCCATAGGTTATTCTCGCTCTTATTATTGCCGAACTATTAATAGCCAATAGGCCAATTGTTATAATCCCCATTGTTACTATTATGACCTTTTCATTCCATAATATGTGAGGGTGTAGAAGTTTGGTTGGGAAAATGTAAATTGGCACGGTAGTGGTTTAATTTCTCTTAAAAGAAGCAAGTAGGTCGTTTGGACTTTTATTAGGGTTTAATATTAATGGATAAACATTGACAAGAATTCAATAATTTGACGTGTGAATTATCCAAGTATAAAGAAAAGTTGTTGTTTTGTTAGGTTTTGGGCTGTGATTTCGATTAAAATGGTTTGTGATATCTACTTGCAAAAAACCACGGCTAGCCGGGCATTGGTGATAAAAATACTTAGGAATGCCAAAGAATATCCTATGGTAATACATCACCTCCCTGGATGGACATCAAAGTGTCGTATACGCCAAACTAGAATATAATTAATCGGCAGAGGAGGCGGGTGAAAAGGGCGGATTTTGAAGTTTAAGCTTCCCAGGCGAGCTTATCCTCTTAGCTACCACGTCACGGCCTTTTCCTACGTAAACATCGAACTACGCAAAACGCATATTTTAATTGGAGCCGCAGGTTTACGGCCGGGCCCCCGGGAGGCCGCATAATTGAAAACTGTACGAAGCGTTGTGGAAACACTGGAACGCGTTATTGCTTAATAAATCGCTCCGGCCGTTGGAAAATCTCTTCAGAAAAGGGCTAATTAAGTTTCAGGACAAATAACGGCAATCCGTGACTCTAGTTTCTCGTTTCAAAAATTTATTTCACCCCTTTCCGACCTAGAAACACGTATTTACATTATTTGAATATTGTTTTATGAAAAAATAGAGAGATTTTTTGTAGTAGTTTTTAGTAACTACTATTCCCATTTGAAAATATACTAATTTGTGATTGTAGAGGTTTTTACTTCTTCAAGGAGATATTGGATTTTCAGGTCATTGTGAATGATAAGATTCGATACTTCAAAAGGAGCACTGAAGATGATTCCTACATTTTTGGATTGTAGGGAGTGGAGTAGTTGAATATCATGTGGGTCTCAAATATTAATATATACTTTTTCAAAATGTAGTGCTACCAGCAATTTGCACAGGATAAATAATTATACACAATTCTGGCACATATGTTAGGGAAAGAAACAGCCAGTGATGTAAATTGAATTTCATTTAGTTTAGGTAGAAGGCTCCGTCATCACCAGGTGGTGGCTTCCTGATAGATGAGGAACCGTGGTGATAGATGCGCAAGACCGGAGGTGAAAAATGCATCCTTGTCGTCTGGAGTCTCCATATTAGAAATCAAAGGCGGGGGTAAGAACCAAAACGGGGTTATAGGATCCGGAAGTAGTCCACCCAGGGAGGTGTACCCACTGAATATGGAACTAAAACGACGACGTTTGGTACATTGTGGTTAAGGCTCGGGTCGCATGAAGCGTGTCCCCATCCACGTCCCTCTCTCAGTCCAGGATCCTTCATTCTTCCCTGTGGTTACAAGGGGTGTGTCCAGGGGGAAAAATAGCAAAATAAATGGTGCAGCCCTGAGGACGTGGCAACCTCTTAAAGTGCATAGCCATCTATACTACAGAGTAACAGAAATGTTCCAAGGTTCAGCCCATGTTACACCGGGAATGGACTCGTAGAGGTTCGTGGGGACGACCCTGGTGGGTCTATCTGTGACCTTCGCACGAAACTTGCGTATGACCACCGTTATACACCCGGCCTCACGGGATACAGCGGATCGGACCGAAGAGTATAAGCGTTGAGGACGCTATGATTAAGATGTCAGAGTTCCTCGAATCCGTGAGTAGTGGCGGATGGAAATGGGCAGTGGATCGGTTGCTCCTTTTGGGCTAGGCTGAGCTCGATTGAAAGCTTTTACCGTAGGCAGTCTTAGCTAGGGGGTGGTTAGCAATTCCACTTTAAACAATACCGCGGCCGGAGCTGATACGGTAGTTTCTACGCTGGGAAGCCCCAATACTCTGGGCGGTAGAGTGGCCTTCCCTATCTAGGGAGTGCGCGGGAGAACAGGCTGATGTATTTCGGCTTAGGTAGCCCTTTGCGCGTGGCAGACGGTTCGATGCTTAATGCGGGCCCGACCAATCGGCATGGGCAAGCGGGGGGAGAGGGCTCTCAGGGCTGTGCTGCTTCTACACCAGTATTGCGGCAGCAACACACTTGCGGTGGTTCGTCAGCTCTCATCTGGAGAAATAAAGGCCAAAAGGCTAAGTGCGGACATTAAAGACCTCATTGTCCTTCTAAAGCCGGCCGAGTGTACGGGAAAGCATGTCCGGAAGTAGTGACTGTAAGAACCATCTCTCACGATCCTTAGTATATTTAGTGGTGCTTTATGCTGTTTGTGGGTGAAAAAGTGGTCGATATTTCAGGCATTAAAACAAATTTCCCTCACATATAAGCTAATAAACACAAGACCAGGTACCAAAAAAATCAATACCACTGTTCCCTCTAAAAATCTTGATAAGAGATACACTCTGGACAAGCACAATTCCTAAGTCGCGTGGCTTTCCTAGATGCCCTCTATACCGTGCCAAAGAATGGCACCATTCCATTAGGTGGGACATATCAAGTAACTTTTCTCTATGTGCCGGACATTTACGCCAGCTTTGTCCCAAAAATAAAGGAGTCCGTAAGTCATAGCGCATAGTCTACGCTTTACTAATGATATACGATAATTGTCTCCTTTGTAATGATACGTATAAACCTTCAAATTGGATAGGACTCAGAGGAATTAGAAATTTTTAAGCTGAAAAACTGACCTTTGCGTTTTTTTCTTACCTTTCTCGCGTCTTAATCATACTAATTTCGTTTACTATTTCTCCAGCCAAGATATGTTTCATGTTACAACAGTAAGCAACTTTTTTTTAATTTAATTTAATTTTTTTTTGTCGTATCTCTGTACTTCTGGATCTCGTCAATTGTGAATAAAATATAACGGCACTAATAACACACAAATACACAGAAATAAAATAAATACATGGCAGCCTGGTCCACACACCCCAGAGTACTCAATATTCTTCAAGGTTGTTGGGGTAGACCGTACCATTCGCGCTAATAAATTACATTCCCACACCAGACAACATTCGCACGACCCCCGACCACTCGATATTCCTCGTGGTAATTGTGGAGAAGCTACCTTTTATGCTAACAAATTACTCTCACACTAACCGTTTTTCTTGGTTTCGTTTTTCTCACTCACGCCGATATAAAATTTAAACTTGTCGATACAGCTCGAACGAGGAAATATTCTGCTTTTCAGAAATTGCTTGAACTTTGATTGTAAAAAATTATAAGGATTTTTATGTGGAGCAACTAACATAGGCTAGAAACAAAATTGCTCATTGATTGGGCTCAAAAATATCGATTTTTTATTATAAAAATTTGTATTTAATGTTTTGTTGATAAAAAAAAAAGCCAAATCGGTTTTAACAAGATCCAATTTTTTTTGCTTATTTTACTGAAAGTGTCCTATTTTATTTGTAACATTTTTTCTATGGTTCTATGCCGTAAAACAAATCGGCTAAAATATAATAACTTTGTAATGCATGCTGAACATAGTAAGGAAAGAAAATTTTCTTCAAAATCGGCTAGCCCACGTCAATAGCCTCGTCTTGTCAGTTCATTTTGCATTTGTTTTATTCAAATTACAATTGACGTGGCCTTTAAATTTGGCAAATTTAATTAAAATTTAATTTAACAGTTTAAAAGAAATTTTTAAAAGTTTATACTTTTTTTCAGGAAAAAGAATTAAAATTAAGACTGATTAATAAATTTGATAAACCTTAAATACAAAAGGATAATCACAATCTTCTGAGATGTCTGTATTGATTGATTATTTGGCTACGACAGTTTAAAAATAGTTTTGATTTGTAAAATATAAAATGAATGTAATAAAAATCTTACCTGAATCGCCCTGCATTTGACACCGGCTGCGGTCGCGGTTCCGTAAAGTTTCAATTCCTGGAGGACGCCCTTTAAAAGAGAGACAAGAAGGATAAAGCCTATGAAGTTCATCCTGTCGGCAGAGCATTGCTTCCGTTCAAATCGCCATCTAAAACGGCCCAACTTTAACTCAACAGATTTATAATCGGCCGGGCTGGTATTTCAAAATCTCACTTCCTTAATAAAACCGTTAAAATTGGTCTAAATTATTGCCAAAATTGCCGACGGGATTATTGCCAAGAAACGTGTAATAATGCTGATAAAATTAAAAAATCAATTTTTCAAAATTAAAATCTGTTTCATTAATTAATATACAATTTAATAATATAGAAATTCTTTTAAGTAACGTTCTACACGTTAGACTTTGAAATTAAATACTTATTTTTCATCTGATATTTAATAATGAGTATTTCTAAAATATCAATATTATCAACCAGGTCGGATTAAATTATTAATTATTTCCAGACTCCCTCTCTATTTTTAATTCTCTCCTACCCCCTTCCGCCCTATCCCCTTATTTAAAATAACTGTTATCGGGCAATAAATTTTGGGGAGTTTTTTTGAGTGAGGGCACATTGCGCGCAATTGGGCGCGCGACATGTCGCAAATCCAATTTTCCAAAACGTTTCCAAATCACCGGGCCAATTGGATCCCTAATGGGCCTTTAAAACACCGATTTCCAGCTTCCCGCCTCCACGCCGATCCACGCCCCTCAAACCGGACGGCAAAAAAAAAAACTTAGCTTCCGCCAACTTCGACGGCTTACTTTTCAAGAAAACGTCGCCTTTTAAAGTGAGACTTGATAGATCGTATGTGATAAAGAAAGTAAAAAAGAGGGCGAGAGTGGAGCGTGAAATAGAGCGTAAAAGAAATTAGGGGAATAAAAAAATAAGTAGTAGTAAGGGTGAAAAAAACTAGGATGTAGAAAATACATAGAAGAGAGAGAGGGGGAGAGAGAGAGAGAGAGAGAGTGAGAGAGAGAAGCAGGATAAAAAAACAATACACAACATATAAGTGAATAAAAAGTGACAAAAACAGTGAATAAGCGAGACAGAGGAAAAGAAAACACAGCTAGAAAGCGAGAAGAAAGAGAAGAGAGAGGGAGAGAAGCAGGATAAAAACACAATACGCAAAATATAAGTGAATAAAAAGTGACAGAAATAGTGAACAAGCGAGAAGGAGGACGGGAGAAAGATAGTTGCAAGGGGAAAGAGGGAGAGGAAAGAAATTGAGAAAAGTGAGAGAGTGTGATAGGGGGAGCAAGAGAGGAAAGGGGTTGAAGAAATGGGAAAACCGTGGGAGAGTGATAGAAGCCGTATAAAAAACAACACAAAAATATAAGTGAATAAAAAGTGACAAAAACAGTGAATAAGCGAGAAGTGGAAAGGAAAAACACAGCTAAAAAGAGAGAAGAGAGAGGGGAGGAAGAAAAATAGAGGGAGAAAATTTGAAGTGGAAAGTGCAGAAAAAATTACGTGAATGAAAAAAGTGGCAGGAAGAATGAATAAAGTAGCGAGAGTGAAAGAGTCAGAGAAAGAGAGAGAGAGAGAGAAAGAGGGAGAGAGAGAGAGAGAGAGAGAGAGAGAGAGAGAGTGTGCGTGTGAGTATGAGGGGGAGATTGATTGATGGTTTTATTTATTCTCACAAACTTAGGCATTTTGGACCTTTCTTACACTTAGCCTGAGCTGTTCAGGTAACATCATGCATTTATTGCAAAGTCCTTTGATCTTTACAATATATTTTCCAATTACAATTAATTATTCATTTTTATCTAAGTATTTTGGTTGAGTTGAAAAATTAGCGTCACGAACAGTGCACTAATTTTTCATCTTTACTAAATACCTTAGATAAAAAGAAAATTAATTGGAATAATTAATACAGTTATGACCACTAAGGAAATATGGATGTATTTTCCAATTATAATTTATAATGCAGAGACAAAAAGTCTTGTCTTTTTACTAGCAATTGGACAACCAACGTATTAATAAAATAAAAGAGACAATAATAAATAAAACAAACAAACAATGGCATACGTTCAAAGGTGTTTCTTATAAAATTAACTGTATACATTACCATCTATGAATATTATATAAATAAAGTGCAATTTGAGTAAGAGAGTGATAAAAAGAAATTGAGGGGCAAAGAAGAGAAAGAAGAGAGAGAAAAATGGAAAAATCTTGAAAGAAGAGAATTACAGATACCGGATGAGGAATAAATGGCTAAAAAATAAGTAGCTTGAATCGACAAAAAAAGAAACACGTCCCGAAAAAACGTGCGAGAGATTAGCGTGATTACAGAGATAGATGAGATAAGGCCGAAGTAGCAAAGTCGCTTTATGTTTTGTTTCTCACTTTATAAAATTTTCGATCAATTTGCTATCAGAGAACCATAGAAATAAAGATAAAATGAGAAAAAACTATTTGATAAAAATCTGAATAATCCGTTGGTGTATATAGATAAAATATTAAATTGAACTAATTTCCACGCAAGGCGAAACGGTTCAAATATTTTTTTTTCTAAAATAGTATATCAGGTTAATCAAACGAATTGAATCATCATTTGAGGATTTTTTTTTTCACAATGGTTAACATTGTTAATTAAACAATAGGCGCATTGAACTATAAAAATCAAAGGAGAGATTTTTTGAGTCAAACACCTCTTGAGAATTAATGCCCATCTCAGCGCCGAGATTTTTTTTTTACGTTGTTCCAATGGGCCCACAATCATAAAACTTACGTTCGGAAAGTCCCCCACACGACGGGAAAGTACCGCTCGCAGCTGGCTTATTTCGAAGATTATAAACTTTTAACTCTCTTGTTTACGGCACTCTACAAACACAACCTTCTCGCCTTCTGAAACACAATTCACTATCTGTATACCGGGACTTTCTAATGATATCGAATTGGAGGAAATCATCACGTTATATGATGAAGAATATTGTAAACCTTACTCTCAACCTGAATATATTACATTTTAGAGCATTGTAATAAAATTAAAATATTTATTGAGAAACAGTAATCGTGTGAGAATTTGAACGAAAAAATATCGAGAGCGGGAGAGGTAGTGATAGAAGGGCAGAGAGGGAGAAATAGAGGAGAAAAGAGAGACAATAAACGAGCGTAAAAGAAATTAAGTGAAGCAGAAAGAGAGAAAGAAGCGAACTAGAGTGTAGAAAATATACATGAGAGAGAGAGAGAGAGAGAGAGAGAGAGAGAGAGAGAGAGAGAGAGAGAGAGAGAAATGGGATCGAAAAATTCAACAGGAAAGAAAACGCGAGGAAGGGAAAGAGTGCCGAAGAATGGAATAGAGAGCAAAAATTATTGTGTGAATAAGGCAGATAAAAGATAGAGAGGGAAACATGTAATAAAACTGGGTGAGAAAGAGAGAAGAAAAGGATGAAGAAAAATAAAATGAAATAGAGGGAGATAACGAGTGGGAGATAGAGAGAAAAATAATAGTGTGAATAAAAGAGATGTAATAGGAAAAGGACTCAAATAAAAAGAAAGAGAAGGATTTTGAGATATTGAGGTGATAGGGAGTGAAAAATTGGGAGGAAGAAAGAGAAGAAAAAAAAGAAAAAAGATAGAATGAGGAAAAGGGAGAAATATTGGAAAGAGAGAGTGGTTGAAATAGGGGGTGGAAAAGACATAGATAATCGATTAAATTAAGAAACAAAATTTAAAATTCAAGTTGACATGAACATCAGAAGGCCGTACGCGTATAAAAACTGAAGAAACAAAAAAAACAAATTTGTAATTTTTTTTAAACGTATGTGTTGAAAGAACCCTAGACTTTGACCCACTGAAATTTGGAATATGGATAACTGACAAGAAAGGAACAGAAACGCGCCGACCAATCAAAAAAGCTTACCGATCCAAACGTAGGAAAATACATTACGTACCTTTAATAACAGTTCAATTTTCAACAATTCAAAATTTTACAGAGGGGTGAAAATAATCCCGAAATGTTCTGGTACAACACCTACCGGATGGAAGGACCGGGCGCTACTGAGGTTCCAGACCGTGAGGCCAGTTATTTGAGAAGGGGAGGGTTTTTATTTGTTTTTTTTTTCTCTTTTCTATTTGCTATTTCAAAACAAGAATAAAAAATTATCCGCCGTCAATTAAGGTACAGATCAAATTCGACACCGGGCCCGCATTTGGCCCTAAAAATCTATTGGCTATCTCCCGGGAATTTTTCATAAAGACAATATTTTCAACAGCAAGGATTATCCCTTGGTTTAGGAGGTTAATCCACAACCGCAGGATCGGCAATGTGAGCTGAGAAAGAAATGGACGAGGAAGGGCCTCTTATTCAAGTTGCCGAAGGCATGAAGTTACCTATGTCACAGATCACTTTATTTGACTTTATTTTCTTTATAGTAATACATTTATTGTTTTTATTTATTTAGGTCAGGTCCCAATATTTGTTTTCTGTAAATAATTTGAGTTTGTATACGGAGATTTTTTTCACACTCGTCAGCGATTGGTGTGAAAGGGATCCACGCAAAGATCGTAATAAAGAAAATATTTTCTTCTAATCTTTACAAAAAATAGAGAGTCGGATGAAGTTTAAAGTTTGACTTCCAGATTGGATATTTATTGGCTGACATTGTCACTCGACAGTATTTTATACGCCGCTTTAAGAATTTCGAACTGAATGTGTTATAAATGGTTCACTCTGTCGCCTCTCCCTGTTTATAGGCCTATCGGTTGCAATCTGCTTTTAAACGATTCCATTTTGTGATATTTGTTTTCAGTAAACTCGGTTTCGGTGAGGTGATTATCGTCTCTTCTCTGGCTCAAATAAAAAAGCTATTTGAAATATAGTCTTTATTGTAAGGGTTGAAAAGAAGTAAACGTGAGTTTATAAATTCGCTAGACGCTAGTTTGGGCGGAGTCAGAAGACAAAGGGCGGTCATCCGTCTTCAGGGCATAAATCAAAACTGCGCCCGGGGCTCGCCAAGTTTCGTCTTAACACCGGAAACCATATACAAAAAACTCCGTCTGGCACCATGGACCACTTTCCGTAATAGCAGCAACCAAGGTGTAAAAAGTCGACGGTTGTAGAAAAGAAAAAACGACACAAATTTCCATCGACTCTTTCGACACTTTGGCCTTTTGAATACAAAGAGGCTAGTTTACCCCCCCCCCATTCCGAGACGGCAGCCACTTACACCTAGCGTAGACTATTCGGGCAACAGACTGAATTTAAATGATCGGTATCGCTCTGGTAAATTACAGTGGTAACTGGCCCTTTTTCTCAACCGCCGTGTTATACCTGCTCCCATTTACATTTCGGCTCCTTCCAGGTTATCATTACTTACAAATACTCGCTCACTGGGGGTCGACGCGTAGCAGCGACATGCTGTTGGATTTATTTCACGGCTTTCTCACATCGGCTAACTTTTCATGACGAAACCCAGTTTCGACTCGTCGACCGTACTTCAGGCGCATCAATTCAGTTTATAACCGCAAGATTCTAGTTTTAGTACGTCCACTTTAAATATTGTGTAATTCAATTGCTATAGTTAACTGTAGCAGAAACCAGATTTGCTGTTTTAAAATAAGAAACATATCGTTTATTGGGCTATAAAATTGGAAATCCTCGTCAATAAAGAAAATAGTAAAATAATTAGTTTTGACTAATTGACTCCGCGAGTGCAGATGGTTCACCTTGGCCTAACGAGTAGGTGAACTACACTCCGCACCAAAATGCAAACTATTGACGTTTTTGACATAAGAAATATATCGTCTATTGAGCTATCACATTTGTAACCTGCGTCGATATGAACCTAACTGTAATCTTTAGTCAATAAAATCAATATTGACTATACAATCCTCAGACTGTGGTTAATCAATTATTTTTACGGAAATTCAAATAATTAGAACTTCGAAAATAATGACTATATTTTCCTCAGATAATCAAATAACATCAACGAAGTTTTTTAGATTAACTATTTAAAGATTGACCATAGTTGATCAAGAATGTTGCTAAATAATCTACGTTGTAAAAAATTTGTTCATACAAGTCAATTATTTGTTCTATTTGTTTTAGAAAAAAAGAAGAACGAAGACGTTTTAGAAGTACAAGAAAAACTTTTGCTAAAAGAGGTCCTGAAAGGTCAATTTTTTACTTTAATATTTAAAAAATAAGAAAACTGAAATAGATTTATAAGCACATGAAAAACACCAGTTAAGAAAAAAAGTATTGACTCTAGTTTTTTTAGAGTTTTATTTTTTCAACTACGAGGATTTGCAGACTATTTAGAAATTACTGATCACAGTTTGTGAAGAATGATGATTAAAAGTGTATTTTTAGTTATATTTGGGTAAGGGCTCGATAGTTAATTTTATTAAAATTTCAAAATAATTACAAATCTAAACAATAGTATTTAACTTTCCTCAGGCCATAATCAATGACCAGTACGTCGATTTTACGTATACTTTTGAAAAGAATTTGGTCA
>CM077110.1:1315852-1342204 GCA_039619505.1 Cimex hemipterus | reverse complement strand
TAGAACCTACTGATCACAGTTTCTGAAGAATAATGATTAAAAGTGTACTTTTAGTTATATTTGGGTAATGGCTCGATAATTAATTTTATTAAAATTCCAAAATAATTTGAACTATAATCAGTAGTATCTGTAGTATTTATTTTATTTTCCTCAGGCCATAATCAATAACCTCTTTGAAGATTTGGAGATTTGGAAGCTAAACTACTAAGAGATTTGTGCAATAGTTACTTATTGAAATTACTAGAAAGTAAATAGCTTTTAACAAGTTAACTTAGTACGTTAAACTTTAAGGTTTTGTTCAATATTATTTTATCGGTGTTAATTCTATTCTAGGCCAATTGCCACAGACTAAGCAATAACGATTTTTTTTTTCAAAATCCCCTACATAAAATAAATATTTTCCATGAAAACTCAATGAATGAACTGAGGGTTCTCTGTCCCATCCAAAACTGGTTTACGATATGAAGCTTTAAGGCGTTATCTTTTGCGTTTTAATTGTCAGGTGAGATCACTTTTCAGTTTTCAATTTTTCCCCCGGCATCAATTTAAAAAAAAAAGGAACAGAAGACCACGGCTTGATCCCGACTTGTTATCTATGGCTTAAATATTCAGCCTGTCAGCTGGACGAGATGCTTTTTTCTCCTCCACTTGGGAGTTAATTTGTATTGAAAGTTTGCCCATTCGGCTCGACGAGAATAGCCTCCCGGAGGTGGTCGGTTTTCATTTAACTCCAGCCGACAACAAATTGCTTGTTTTTCTCACGGCGAATGTTAAAAAGCCGTGATGCCGTTCAAAGCGAACTGCGGCTATCGTTTGTGTCATCGGGATCGGGTTTTTTTTTCCCAACTTTACGCCAATTGTAAAGTTCATTTCCACTCTTGGCACCATTTCTTGTCTATTTACATATCAACAATGCCGACAAGTAATTAATTTCCCCGAAACTGTTATTTGATCAAGTGTTTCGGTCGATAAAGTATATATTTATGATTGTAATTATGTATAATTAAAAAAACTCATTTGCCCGGACAGAAGTTAAACTTTTTAATTAAATGAAATCAAATATGTTCAATTTAAACAAAGGAAACATGGAAAAATAATCTACTACGAGATCGGAGACCGAGTTCAACGTTCGTTCCATGTTGATACAATAACACAAAAAAAAGTTTATATTTCTTTAGTCTGTTCAAATATTTCTAAAATATGTACAAAATGGATAAATAAATTAGACAAAAATGAACACATTAACCTGTGTGGATTGTTTTTTTAAAAAGAAGGTTTGTGAACTGCGTATAAACTATTGGCCATGTCTGCCAAAAATGTTATTTATTTTGCATTTTTTAATATATTTTACTCATGCGATAGTCTATTGTTTTCGTTGAAATTTTAAAAATATTTGGCCTGTAGTCCATGTAGTAGTATCAAGGAATAAATAATAAGAATAATAAAGGATTGCCTATAGTTTTCATACAACCTCACTGAACTATAAAGATATTAACGGGATATGAGAATTCCAAAATGACTTGGGCTTCAAGTATGCCCACAAATCAAAATTTAAAGAGGAAAAGAAATAAAATAAAAGTTTGGAACATAAAAAATTTGCTTTTATTATAAAAATAAAATATAATAAAATACTACACTGAACTGAAATGAAAAGAATGAAACCACAGGAAAAATGAACTTATTTGCTTCTCTTAGCATAAATAAAATGTACAAGGCTCTTTTAAAAAAAACTATGAAAGGAGCGGGCGTACTCCCAGAAGATGGAAAGGAAAATGATTTTCTTTTCACAGGAAAAAAAAGGAATAGACCCACCGGAAGTAGCAAGTACTTTCACGGAGCTCCAAACTCGGAATATCCTTTTGTTTTTATTTTCTTGCCCTATCGATAGGGAACCCGATGGATCATGGGAGCGATTGGAATGCGCCTGTGACATTTGTTTATTTAAATTGGTGAAATGGGATTTTTTTATATATAAAAAATTTGGTCTTTACAAAGATTTGTAGTGTTAAAAACTATTAAGCAGATTTTATTGAACTAAATATGCGTTTAAAGATTAAAAAAGCAAGAAATTATGAATACGTAGAAATATTGAATTTGTCGTGTACTTTTGATAATATTTTACTTAAGGTTTGTCTATTATTTTTCATTTTTTGTTTTCCACCAAACAGCAAGGCTACTCTCATTATTATTATTATTTTTTGTTTTTTTGAAACATTTTCCTCTGCATTTTTTAACATTAAATTTGTAATTAATTAAAACTCTAGTTAATAATGAAAGTATTGACTATTGCTTCTTTAGAGCATCATAAAATAAATAACAAAGCTTTATTGACTGTTCAGAAATTATTGACCACAGTTGAAAAGAATGGTGATTCAAATTTTTCAAGGGCTTTTTGAGAGCTTGATATTTTTTTATTTTTTTCCATGAACCGATGCTCATTATTTTTTTCCCCGTTTGAAATATTCTTGTCTTCATTTTTTTTAAATTACATTTGAAAATAATTAAAACTCTTGTTAATAATGAGATTAATGACTTATTGCTTCCATAGAGCAAACTATTGACAATATTTTTCAAGAATGGTGTTTTATTAGGTCCTTTTGATTATATTTTACTAATGGCTTGTCAAGGGGTTTCAATTTTTTTCGAACAAACCGCAAGGTCATAGTCGACTGTCATTATTTTTTTTTTTGTTCTTTTGAATTATTCTCTTCTTAATTTTTAAAAATTAAATTATAAATTAATTAAAACTCCAGTTAATAAAGAAAGTATTGACTAATGCTAGAGCATCATAAAATAAATAACAAAGCTTTATTGACTGTTCAGAAATTATTGACCGCTGTTTTCAAAAGTGGTGATTTTACTGTACTTCTGTTTATATTTTTTTTTTTTCAGAATTTGTCAAGCAGTTTTAATTTTTTTCCAACAAACTGCAAAGTCATAATCGACCCTCATTGTGATTGATTTTGAATTTTTAAAATTTAGATTTGAAAATAATTAAAACTCTAGTTAGTAAGGAGAGTATTGGCTATCGCTTTTTTTTTAGAACAAATATTAATGACCACAGTTTTCAAGAAAGGTGATTAATATTACACTTTTAATTATTTTTATTAATGGCTTGTCAATTATTTTTCCTTTTTTTTACAATGAATTGCAAGGTTGTAGTCGATTCTCATAGATTTTTTACTCGTTGGAATTTACTCTCTGGAAGTTACTCTCTCATTTTTAAAAGTTACATTTGGAAATAATTAAAACTTGTTAATAATGAGTGAATGAATGACTCAATTACGCAGAAAACAAACATTTTGAGCCCTGAAGATGATCTCAATAAAGGTCGAAACGTTGACACGATAAAGAAAACGTTTTTCTGAAACCTACATCACACCAGACGGCATCTCGCGATGTCCAATCATAGGCTAACGGTCACTTATCACCACACAAAATGATTATAACTGTAGAAAAAAAAGATTGATTTTGGCTAGAGCAATCTTATCAACGCCAATTTGTATGTATGAAGGAATCGTATTGTGTGAATATATTTTGTTAAATTAATCGCCAATCTGTGAGCGATTTTTTCACGGTGTCCCAAATTACTGGATAAAGTGAATTATGACCGAGATATTGCAGGATTCAAATTGGACGGACAGACGCTGGTTGACAGGGTTTAATAAAATTAAAAAAAAAGGGACTCGAACATCCCGTCGAAATCACCCTGCATCGAATTAACCCCTTTTGGAAAAGGGTAATTTTTTATTTCATCCCCATCCATTTTACCAATTAAACGTTACGGGCATTGTTGAAGTGTGTTTCCAGCTGATGGCGTTCGTTCTCTTTGCAACCAGGGAGCGCGCTAGTCGAAATGAAACGGTTTTAATTAAAACAATAAATACTGATGGAAGTACAAGGTAATGAAAAAGGCGTAAATGACCGTTTAAGATGGTTAATTTAGGATTGATCGAAGGCAGGGATAGAAATAAACGGGGCCACAAGGTCTTCTGTACCTCGACCTGAAATCTTTAGCGCTCTTCTTTTTTTTATGAATCATTGGCCAGTTTCAGGTGGTTAACCAGCCTCTATATCTTTACCATAGACTGCTTAGTGTAGCATCTTGCTTGGGGTTTTTTTCTCTCTTAATTGGAATAATTTATATCTACAAAGAACTTAACAAAAACTCAAAATGTGGGGAAAAAAAGAACAAAGCAAAGGAGAAACACGGTTTTATCTTATGGCCAGACACTGCGTTATAGAGATCCTAGACTTTCGGTGCCTGATAAATTGATCTATACTTTCTTATTTATATTTATGTGCTGAGCCATATTCCACTGATTTCGATGCAAATTACGTTTACGGACAGGCATAAAGCAGGAAAACCAAAATTGTATTCGGTGAAGAAAATATTTGTGTAAATGAAGCGCTGCTTGCTGCTAAAATTCTGGTAGGCAGAATTTTAGCAATACACTAACGTCCAATTTACCATAAACAAACAGTTATTGATCAAATTAACCCGGCTTTCGGTATGACTGTTAAAAAATCGTCTAATGTTGTT
The DNA here is from genome assembly GCA_039619505.1 of Cimex hemipterus. Lineage (NCBI taxonomy): Eukaryota > Metazoa > Arthropoda > Insecta > Hemiptera > Cimicidae > Cimex > Cimex hemipterus. The sequence goes on along the minus strand of CM077110.1, from coordinate 1,337,661 downwards.
CTACCCTTCTCTATTGAAGAAGAACCTATTTCATATCAAAAACTAAATGACATTATTTTTTTATTTATTAAATTCTGATCAGCAGGCATGAAAAAAGGATTTTGTCATTTTTTTCTTCTCAATCCTAAAACTGATGATTTTTCATAATAATAATCCTCATACGTATGGCCGAAACGAACGAAAAGAAATTTCTTTCGTTTATATTTTACCCTCCCTATGTTGACAGCTCATTTGACGCAATATTTTCTTTATAGGTAATTTAATTCAGTATAATCAGTCATCAATTCAGTCATTTAAAAAGCTACTTATATTATATAGTAAATAAAATGTGACCTAGTACTTTTCCTTGGGGGATAGCCATGTTTAATGAAAGTGATCGATAAGAGTATTTAAAACCGAAAGTCTTTTATTTCGGTTTCTTCTAAATCTAAATACATCTGATATAAGCTTTTTCTTCATATGATACTGATACAACTGCTAAGCAAATGTTAAGAGAAATGTTTTTTCCTTGTCAATATTGAGAAATTCAATCGTTTCTAGCTATTAACAAAATAATTTTAATGTTTCTTGTACTATTTTGGAGAAAAAACGAACATTTACATCTTTAGAAAAACATGGTAAAAGGAAAACTATTGGCTGTTAAATATGAATTTTTTCTCTCTAATTTCAAATGCTTTAAAAAAAACTAAATTAGAAACATAACTAAATCCTTTATTCAATAGAGAAACTATTGTCTGTAGTTTTTTTCAGAGTCATCTGTAATAATAACAAAGACTAATACAAGTAAAAAAATTGACCAAGCATGGCAAAAACATATAATCAAAAGCGCACAATACATCAACAATCCTGAAAATGATGTCAATAGTTTCTACACACTATAGAATATGTAGAAACTATTGACCATCGTTTACAGGAATTTTGAGTTATTGTGAACTGTATTTCTATCTAGAATTTAGAATATAAAAAGTTAATCATTTTTGCTAAAATTCGAAAAAAACTTGTAAGTCTAGCGAATAAAAATAGCATTGGCTACGATCACTATTACGGATCATTTTTGGTTTTGTAGTAATTTACAAATGACCAGGTTGGTTCACTCAGAGAACTTTTTTCACATTAACCCAACACTATTTATTTAAAATGCTGAAACTTAGAGATTGCATGTAACTCTAATGGTTCTGTTTAACAGGCCCAATCAACATCTAACATCATTTGTTCCTCAATAAACAAATCTCCTAATCAGATTATGTTAAGAACTCTTTTGGTGAAATCTTGATGTGTAAAATTAAAAGAGATAATCAGGGGATTATTTTTCTCAATCTTGAAATATCTAATATTCAAACTATGCTAAGAGCTCATTAAGTGAAATCTCAATGCGTACTGAGCAGGCATAATCAAGAGCATACTTAATTTATTTCTCAATCCTGAAACATCGCAATATTTCTGATAATATAGCCAACTGAAATTTAGAAAAAAATCGTGTCGTTTGTTTGTAATTCTTCAATTTATAGCTTAATTGACGCCTCTTGATTGTTTGTTTAAAGATTTTTTCCCCCAACAGATATAAAAAGAGCTTGTTTTTTCTCAATCTTGAAATATCTTCTAATATTCAAACTATGCTAAGAGCTCATTAGGTGAAATCTTAATTCCTGTGCAGCAGGGATTATCAGGATCATATTTATTCTATTCCCCAATCCTGAAATTTCCAGTTTTGTAGTACTTTAGAAATAATTAGGATTAGGACTCGCACTCCAGCCAATTTGGTTATTACTGACTAAATTTTCTTCAGAATATGTCAATTTCACTTTTGAAAATATAAATAAAGATTTTTTCCATTGTATTGTTTCTCATAATATAAAAAATTGACTAGACACGACAAAATCATATAATCAAAAGTGCACAATAAATCAAAATTCCTGAAAAGGATGGTCAATAGTTTCTGCATACAATACAATATGTAGGAACTACTGGTCATCCTTATCAGGAATATTGATTTATTGTGCACTTTTGATTGTATGTTTTTGTCATGGCTAGTCGATTTTTTTAAACTTGTATTCTTAAATTGGAACTAGGAATTCAATATAAAAAGAATTCATTACAATTTCTCAGAGTTGCCAGAAACGATTGGCCACAGTTGGACATGTATGGTAATTTGTACTCTGCTTTGATTATATTTTAGTGAAGACTAGTCAACTTTTTTTACACAAATTCAGAATTATTAGAACTCAAGACAATAAAAAAGGAATAGCTTTAATCACCTCAGGTCATCTTCTGTTAAACCAACCACGAAGATTTCTTGTCTAAACTATTGAGAGAAACTATTGACCAGAGTTTTTCAACAAAGATGGTTTTTGCATTGGAATATATTTTTATCTTTGAAAGTCAATACATTTTACCTAATGATTTGTAAATTTTGGAAATTCTTGTTTAGAACCAGACTTTAGTGAGTAGTTTCAGTACAATAGACAAACGGGGGCGTCGGTGGTCGCAACGGTTTAGGCTTTGACCCGGCACTCATCACTGCAAGGTAAAGGTCCCGAGTTCGAATCCAGCGACCCTGCGGGTTTATATGCTGTTGAGAACCCTCTTAAAAAACTCACAAACAGACCGCTAATTGGGGTAAAAAATTGATCATTTTTCATCACAAATTCGAAAAATCTTGAATGTCAAGCCAATAAAAATAGCATTACCATCACAATTTTGAATCATTTCTGGATTTGTAGTAGTAGTTTGTAGTAATTTACAAATGACTGGGTTTGTGTACTGGTGATCCAGTCAATATGGTTATTATTGACCATTTTTTCGGGAATATGTCAATTTCACTATCATAATTCAGGAGGTTCTTGTCAATGGTCATTTCTACCTTTAAAAATATCTAGGACATTTCGTGAAGATAGAAACTATTGACCATTTGCATTATTTACAATGACTTAATTTACAGCACAAGCAAGTCCTGTAAAATAAATTACGTTTTTTATCGATTAGTAGTTTTGTCTATGGAACCTCAATGGTCTACGTGAATAGAGCGAGATCCGACGGTCCACCTCACAATTGCTTGTTCTAGGTCAGTGCATCCTACAGAATTCCCACCTCCGGCTATAAAACCCGTCGAAACAAGGGCCGTGAAGCAAAGTTAAACGATATCCTCTAAAAACAACCTGTAACTCATAAATCCAAGGCATTGTCGCCATCCGACTAGGGATGACGCATCGCCGGCTGTATTTCACCAGGTGTACGGCTTCTCGTGGATACGGATTGCCGCTCCAGCTCCGAAGGCGTAGTCGCAATCTTTCAACACTATTGTCCTCCGGTTGAAAAGGGGCCGAGATAACAAGAAGAAAAAGAGAGAGAGAGAGAGAGCCTCGAGGAAAATTTGGCCTGTTTACCCAGAACCAGATAGCAAATCGTCAATTTATTTTTAGATATCAATTTTTTTTTGCTTCTTCTCATTTCCTTTCTCGAAAATTATTAACCTATATTCCAACCTAAAAATAACTCGGATAGCTAGGGATATTGCCAGGGATCGTTATCTCCAGCAGTGACCTTTAAGAAAGACTTACAGAATGACTTAAAAATAAGAACTCAAAGCGTACTTGAGAATTTGGTCATATTCTGAAGACAATTTTGTCGATAATAACCATATTGACGAGAGTACCAGTACACAAGCCTACTCATTTGAAAATTACTACAAATCCAGAAATGATTCAAATTGGTGATGGTAGCCAATGCTATTTTTATTGGCTAGATATTCAAGATTTTTCGCATTTTAGTAAAAATGATTAACTTTTTACCCCAATTAGTGTCGTAATTGTGATTTTTTTAAGAGGGTTCGCAACAGCACATAAACCCGCAGGGTGCCGGTGTTTCTGAAAAATGCCCATTTATAAGTATGTCGGGTTTGAATGCAGGGCCACTGGATTCGAACCCGAGACCTTTACCTTACAGTTATGAGCGCCGTGTCAACGCCTAAATCGTTGCGGCTACCGTCGCCCCTGTTTGTATATTATTCTAAAACTACTGACGTCTGGTTGTAAACAAAAATTTTCGAAATTTACAAATCATTAGGTAAAATGTATTGACTTTCAAAGATAAAAATATATTCCAATGTAAAAACCATCTTTCTTGAAAAACTTTGGTCAATAGTTTCTCTCAATAGTTTAATACAGAAATCTTCGTGGTTGGTTTAACAGAAGATGACCTGAGGTGATTAAAGCTATACCTTTTTTTTGTCTTGAGTTCTAACAATTCTGAATTTGTGTAAAAAAGTTGACTAGTCTTCACTGAAATATAAACAAAGTAGAGTACAAATTACTATACATCTCCAACTATGGTCAATCGTTTCTGGCAACTCTGAGAAATTATAATGAATACTATTTATATTGAATTCCTAGTTCCAATTTTAGAATACAAGTTTAAAAAAAATTGACTAGCCATGACAAAAACATGCAATCAAAAGTGCACAATAAATCAATATTCCTGATAAGGATGACCAGTAGTTCCTACATATTGTATTGTATGCAGAAACTATTGACCATCCTTTTCAGGATTTTTGATTTATTGTGCACTTTTGATTACATGAATTTGTCGTGTTTAGTCAAGTTTTTATATTATGAGAAACAATACAATGGAAAAAATCTTTAATTATATTTACAAAAGTGAAATTGACATATTCTGAAGAAAATTTAGTCAGTAATAACCAAATTGGCTGGAGTGCGAGTCCTAATCCTAATCATTTCTAAAGTACTACAAAACTGGAAATTTCAGGATTGGGGAATAGAATAAATATGATCCTGATAATCCCTGCTGAACAGGAATTAAGATTTCACCTAATGAGCTCTTAGCATAGTTTGAATATTAGAAGATATTTCAAGATTGAGAAAAAACAAGCTCTTTTTATATCCGTTGGGGGGAAAAAATCTTTAAAAAAACAATCAAGAGGCGTCAATTAAGCTATAAATTGAAGAATTACAAATAAACGACACGATTTTTTTTTTAAATTTCAGTTGGCTATATTATCAGAAATATTGCGATGTTTCAGGATTGAGAAATAAATTAAGTTTGCTCTTGATTGTGCCTGCTCAATACGCATTGAGATTGCACTTAATGAGCTCTTAGCATAGTTTGAATATTAGATATTTCAAGATTGAGAAAAAACAAGCTCTTTTTTATGTCTGTTGGGGGAAAAATCTATAAAAAAAATCAAGAGGCGTCAGTTAAGCTATCACTTGACGAATTACAAATAACCGACACGAATTTTTTAATTTCAACTGGCTATATTATCAGGAATATTGCGATGTTTCAGGATTGAAAAATAAATTAAGTATGCTCTTGATTATGCCTGCTCAATACGAATTGAGATTTCACCAAATGAGCTCTTAGCATAGTGCGAATATTAGATATTTCAAGATTGAGAAAAATAAGCTCCTGATTATCTCTTTTAATTTTACACATCAAGATTTCACCAAAAGAGTTCTTAACATAATCTGATTAGGAGATTTGTTTATTGAGGAACAAATGATGTTAGATGTTGATTGGGCCTGTTAAACAGAAATATTAGAGTTACATGCAATCTCTAAGTTTCAGCATTTTAAATAAATAGTGTTGGGTTAATGTGAAAAAAGTTCTTTGTTCAAAACAAATTTCTCTAAAGGCATATCACAATGATGTGAATAAATTTACCGAGGAACCGACGCTTATTTATAAAACAGAATGTAGGTAATTTAATGAAAACACTGTTTGTTCAGTAAGGAAGCGATCTCCGGTTTATTTTGGGCCATTAGGTGTCGTTTACGTCTCAGAGGGGCGCGGGTGTTAATGCCTCGGGGCAAACTTCAAGCAGAAGATGTATTGTAAATTATGATTCGGAACTTGGCAATCGAGGAAAACTGGCTGGAAGCCCCCGGCTTTTACTTCATAACACGGTTACATCCCAGGGACTGAATTAACCCGGTTACTGTCAGCCAGTTAGAGCTCGTTACACGCCCGGGCCGGAATCCGGGAAATGGTTGTTGCCAACTCGAGAAACAAATTTGCTTTTCGTGTTTCCTTTACAAAAATTAAAGAACAAGAACAAGGCAAAAGAAATTTAAAAAAAAATTAAATTTTTAAATTCTTATTTTTGGACAAAATAATTTTAGTCATATCTACAATATACAAATAAACATTTTAGTATTTATCGGCTAATATTTAAAATTCTCTTACTGATAATATTATGAAAATATTAAAATGATTTTTGAATGGAATATTTTCTTAAAGTATCACGATTTCAAAACTGAGAATTTTTTTGCATGTATCGATGGAAAAGTTGACGCTAGAATTTCGTCCGTTAAGAAGTGCAGATAATTTCCTTATCGACAATACCGTTTTGGAAAGCGGCTTTTTTCCCGCTCTGGTCTAAAGGGCAGGAGAGCTTTTTTTTTTTTTTTTTTTTAATTTCTGATTAAATTCTATTTGAACTGCGAGTTCGAGCTGAGGGACGGGCGATTATCCCGGGGTATCACGGCGGAACTAAATCGTCTCTAACGGCCTGAAGAATCAATATCCGCAATACTTAATCTTCCCTTAAAAAACTTGGATTCAGTGAGCTTTGCTTTATTCAACAAAACACCGAGCTGCTCTATCCCCCCATACATTCTTACGTGCAAAATAAATTTTAATTTTCTCCTATGATTAAACAAAGGCGTAATCCTTTGAAAAATATTACAAAAAATGATCTACAAGTCAATGAACTCCGCGGTTAAATCTCTTGCATAAAAAAGGTGATCGTTTGTAGGCCAGAGAGATAATAATGACTCGACCAATCTGAATATAGTTTTTACTAAAAATATTATTTTATAAGTTTATTTAAGTCTTTAGTCAATAAAAAATAATAAAATAATAACATACTTATCATAACTCGTCAATAAAGAAAATTTTTCTAAAAGCATCATAAAATTAACTACAAGAGGTATAGTAGAAACTATTGACCACATTAATTATTCGGAGATCCTCAGAAATATTATCTTTATCGTTCCAACGTTTCGAACTTTATTGAGATCTTCTTCAGGGCTCGAAATGTTTAAATGACTATAAGCAGTTCTCCTCTTTCTCCAGTTGTGATCGAACGTCTCTTGGATTTCCGTCGAGTGAAATATTTCAGATCGTTTTATTCATTGCTATCCCGATATATTGATTGTTTTTTTAATTTTATTACTTGCTTATATTTTGTAATCCTGATAGTACGGTATTTCCAGAAAAAAAGGACAACAATTTCATATTTTTTTGTCCTGATGTGTTATTTTATGGTAACATGATATTTCAGCCTATTGTTTATGTCGGCTTGGCGTAATGCTAATTAGTAGTTCGTGTTTTTTTTTATTATTCTGAAACATTTAATTACTAGGCAAGATTAATATAAGATTAATCTGAGCAAATGAGGTCAGTTATTTTCTTAATTTTGATTAGAATTTACATTACGTGCCACTTATCTCACACGTGTTTTACTCTTCATGTAAAGATACGACTTTATTTGAAAACGACCAAATTTTTATGCCTTTTCCATTCAGGCTTAAGTTTTACTTACGGTCCTAACAGCTTTTTATTATACGATAAAGCTTTTACTCGCGTTTTTCCTACAGACTCTTCCTGGAAAGTTGATTTTCAAACGGTTCGAAAAGGGTTGTCTGTATGGTCAAAAGTTATAATTGGACTGGCATAAAACCGGGAACATGATGTACGATACGTTTAAAACTTATTTGATCCCCGGCATGGAGGGGAAATGGAAAGAGAGAGAGAGAGAGAGAAAAAAAAAACAGTTTAGCTCCATCGGATTACTTAATCAGATCTTGACCGATCATAACTCGTTAAATCCGTGCTCGCGTGCGCAGAATTCACTTACCCATAGAAATTATACACAAATTGGTCCAATTATTTCAATACGCTGCCACTTCCCACTTAACAGTCCGACCTAGTTTGAAACGGTTTGATATCAAATCGGTCTTTATTAAAAAAAAAAAAAAATCCAACTATGATCAAATTTAATGGTTGAGAAACTTTCTAAAAACCTATAATATTTTGTTGTTTTCAGCGCGAAAGTTTTCCTTTCATGCGTCAGAGACGACAGCGTATCAAACTTTCTTACCGTCGTAATCGGCCAATTTCCACGTTTCCATTATACCGAAAACCTAAAATTTACCTTTATTGCGACCTCAAACAAAAAGGTTGCGTGTAAAAATTTTAAAAGCTTAAGAAAAGAAGTTTTAACTTACTCAAACTTTCAAACTTATCCGCCAATAATTTTGCATTTTTAACTAATTCTTTATTTAAACAAACTCCATTTAGAATTAAGAAAACCGAAATGAAATAATGTAAAAAGAAGGTATTATGTGACAATCAAACAACATGAAACAAGAACCGTTTCAATCACCAAAAATATTCGCCTTCGATCATCAATTGGGAAACTCCTCAAAGCATTTCTGAAATTATTTTGCCCGGAACTCCGGTATAACTTGAGTGGGCGGGCTATTGTCCGTCCTTCCAGACTTGTATTCAAATCCTAGCTGGTTTAGAGAAAATTACGACCCTTGTCACTTTCGGACCGACAATGGGAGGAAAACCGGATTCCAGACACATCCCACAGAGAAGAGAATGATTATAAAAATATCCTTTTTCCCCATCGTCCTAATTACATTTAAACTGTTATTATTATAGCAACTGGTGAAATTTCCTTTTAAAAATATTAGTACTCACAAGTGTACATTGCTTAAGTATCTTAAAAAAGGAGTAGGATCTTTTCGTTCTGTTTGAACTGTTAGGTGGTCACCTTTTTATCACGAATGATCTGGATTTAGATGTAGTAGTCTGGATGAAGAAAAAAATTCAATTATTATCAGGCAAGCTTTCGACATATTTTAAGGTCTTCATCAGGACAAAACAATCTTAAAGGTATATAGGAATTGGCATAATTAAGCTTTTATTAGTTTGTTTTATATTTCCTTGACTCAGTCCTAACATAGTCAAGGAGTACTATGGCTTGAAAATATGGTGAGTGGTGTGTCCCAGGCGTACATAACCTCCCTTACCGATCTACCTGAACAAACGCACCCTGTGAAGAGGAGACCTATTTCAGATTTTCGTGTATTGCTTCTGATAGAGAAGGTGAAACAACAGGATACGATTATGTGACCTAATAATAGTGCCTGTATACTTCGGGCTGAATCTGATAATCCCGACTCACTGGAATTAGGCAAAACTGATCTGGGTTGGAGAGCAGACTGAAGATCTGGTCAGTCCAAGTACCTCATAAACCGCAAATTTGCTTACTCATTTTTGCGAGTGTCCTTGTCGGGCCGGTTCGATGCGTTTTCAAGTATTTCCGTAAGCATCTTTTCAATTCCCAGTCTCTCGCTGAAGAAGCAATGAAATTTACTGCTGGCCCAAACAGTAAGCGACTCGTCGAAGATAGATGGCTCGGTGCTTGGAAGTCCCTGCGACTACTGGGTTGGGGAACACCATCACTTCGGCCAACGCTGTACAGGTAAATGGACTTCGTTCCATTCCAGAACGGAATGATTCCTCCAAGTAGATCGACGCTTGAACGTCCCTGCGAGTACTTGCTGGGGAACATCACCCTACTGGACTAATCAGGGAAGTAGACCTCTTTTCAATTTCTAATCCGTGTCATGCTTCTAGATGCCTCAGTTCTTGGACGTCCCTGCGAGTACTTCGCTGGGAATCATCACTGGGGGTCATCACTGGGGTCATCACTCCACAGGACTAATCAGGGGAGTAGACTTCTTTTCATTCCTAACTCCTCTGCCACTAGATGCTTCAGTTCTTGGACGTCCCTGCGACTACTGGGTTGGGGATCATCATCTCTGGGGATAACCACTTTACAGGACCAATCAGCGTGGTCTTCTTTCCATTCCGAACGCACTGATATCTCCAGATTCATCGGCGCTTGAAAGTCCCTGCGAGTACTTCGCTGGGCATCATCACTGAGGTCATCACTCCACAGGACTAATCAGGGGAGTAGACTTCTTTTCATTCATAACTCCTCTGCCACTAGATGCCTCAGTTCTTGGACGTCCCTGTGACTACTGGGTTGGGGATCGTCATCTCTAGGGGTAACCACTTTACAGGACGAATCAGTGAACTTCTTTACAATTCTCACTCCTACATTGATAAATTGATGCCTTGGCGCTTAGGAGTGCCCAGCGACTATGTGGTTGAGGATCAAGTGGTTCTCTTTTAGTTCCGAGCCCAGTGCTAAATGATCGTAGTGCTTCTCCTTTCAGCACTTAGCGCGAAATAGCAAGGGTTTGCCTCATAAATCTAAAAATCCCTTCCAACGAACATTACGGTCTTGGAGGTTCACAGGAAAAGAATTTAGCCTGTTCAGACCAAACCGATCAGTAACGACCAATTACAGTTTAGGGTGAAAATACGAGAAATGATTTTACTCTGATGCAATAATCAAATTTTTAAAACTGTTTAGAATTCGCATTAGGTTTGAATTAGGTATTTTTGTAAAAATAGTTTCGAATAAAAAACATGAACATTATCAAATAATAAAACCGTGTAAGTAAAATTTAAATAAAATCCATTAATTTTGAAAGCATCTCATGTATTTTGAGAGAAACCACGTGAAATATGAAACGAATGACTTCTTCCCAATGGAGTCCTCTTAATAAAAAGAGAACGAATAAATTATGGCTTCTTGTTGAGGTAAAATTTATTCGGTTTTGCTACGAAAGTAATATTTGAATATTTTCTCATCCAACGTTCCATAGAAACGTGTACGCCAGACCACTGCTGGTTGAATTTGATGGACCTTCATAAATTCATCACTTTTTATAAAAGTTAAAATTCAATTTGGCGCAGTTTGCTTTGTGTTCATCGCATCCTCCAGCCGTTCATAAACTTAATAGGAGCGATAATTGAAAATAAACGTTTCAACTTCATGTTTACCGTGCATAAAACGTCACTACAACTGTGATTCATCCGGACAATTGTTATTTATGACGGTAGTGATTATAATTTAAAACGGCCCTGTTGTCGAGTTAGAAGTTTAAATTGCAAATTTCCACTCTAGGCACAAAGTACTTGTTAAAACAATCCTACCTCGTGCGCCCATTTGAAAACATTACCCACGCATTTATTTTTGATATAATTGGTGGGCGGTAAAGCCATTGTGCTCTGAAAGCATTGATTGTTGCAATAGTAATTAAAATAAAAGTTCATCAACCGACCGGTGTTCTAAATGATTTATTTCGCTTCGACTATTGTAAATTAGGAGAAATATTGACGTGATTTTAATAAATAAACACTGAAGAGAGCTATACCACGGTTCATTTTATATGAGGGAGAAAAACCAGTCTCGAAGCTTTCAAAGCGTTTCGGAACATAAATCGTTTTCATATTACCAAAACGCTTTACTATATCACCAGCAGAAATGAAAATTTTCAAATTTTGTCTCTTACCAATGTTCTGTTTATTTGTATTGATAACGTTTATCAGGCCAGAACTCATTTAATACCGAAAATTGGATGTATACATCTTTCAGATATACATTTCCCATTTTGCTATTATACTGCCTTTCATGCCCAATGATAACTGGCGTCCATCATAACGATTGGCGTTTGCTTTCCATAATGGCACCAATTGGCGTCGTTCGGAGTTGGGCAAAATCCAACTAATTCAATCATGATTAAGATTTTTGATTGAAGTTTAGTCATGATTAAATGAATCATTATATGATTTAGTCATGATTAATTCAATCACGAGGTATGACTAAATTATACAATGATTAATTTACTCATGACTTATTCAATCATGATTAAACTTCAATCAAAAATCTTAATCATGATTGAATTAGTTAGATTTTGCCGAACTCTGGCTAAAATGACCACCTACCAAAATCCAATAGACTCAGGATAAAAATTTTGAGATGAGAGTCGTGCTTAAGGCCAACCTCAAAAAATATTATCCCAAACGAAAACTTTAGAATTTTTTTAAATGTGATGAAATTGTGTATTTTTCATCTTTTGTGCACCCATACGAATATGATTTATCGAAATTTAGTCATGACTAAACTATATTATGACTAAATTAGTCATGGCTCGTATTTATTGTTAGTCACGACTAACTATATTATGACTAATTAGTCATGGCTCGTATTTATTGTTAGTCATGACTAACTATATTATGACTAAATTAGTCATGCCTCGTATTTAATGTTAGTCATGACTAACTATATTATGACTAAATTAGTCATCCCTCGTATTTAATGTTAGTCATGACTAACTATTGGGTTGTCCGGAAAATAATGCAGGATTTTGGTATTAAACAAAAAAAAAAAAGAAACTAGTTACTTTAAAGCAATGTTCTTTAATCAAAATAATTTCCCATACTCTCAATACATTTCTCCCAACGTGTTGGTAACTTATTAATTCCGTCTGAGTAGAATTCAGAATTTTTAGACTTGATAAAGTCAATAAATGCATTTTCCAGTTCCGTTTGATTTTTGAATATTATGTGTTGTAAGTAGTGGTCCAGGTGTCTAAAAAAATGGTAGTCAGTAGGCGAGAGGTCCGGAGAGTAGGGTGGGTGAGGCAAAGTTTCATAGCCAAGCTCCAATAATTTTTGTGACGTTACACGTGACACATGTGGTCGAGCGTTGTCATGCAACAAAATGGGCCCTTTCCGATTTCACTTTTCCAATCGCCTTGAGGTGGTCAGCGACGGTCGTTTTACTGACTTTGAGTTGCTCTGCAAGTTCTCGAACAGTTGTTTTGGGGTTTTCTTCCACCACTGATCGCAGAACATCATCATTAAGAGAGGAAGGCCTTCCACGACCTTCTTCATCTTCAAGGCTGAAATCTCCCTCCCGAAATTTTTTAAACCACCTTTGCACAGTGCACTCATTAACACAACCCTCGCCCCAGACTTGGTTAATGTTTCTAGCCGTTTGGGCTCCGCTTCGGCCGAGTTTAAACTCGTAAAAGAAAATCGTACGAAATTCTCGCTTTGACATTATAAGGATGACTGAATTATTTCCAAGTAGCGGAATGCTACAGAGGTAAACAAACAATATCATTTGGAAGAGGATTAATAAGTGTTGACATTCATACAAATGAGTAATCCTGTAAACGTAAACAGAATATTTTATATAGATTTTTTTTTATGAAAACTTAAAATCCTGCATTATTTTTCGGACAAACCAATATATTACGACTAAATTAGTCATGGCTCGTATTTAATGTTAGTCATGACTAATTTAGCCATCAATCACATATCGTGATAATGACTAAATTAGTCACTTACTACCAATCATGACTAACGTTCTGAGTGATCAATCATTAATCATTAGACATGACTAATTTTTGCCCAACACTGGCGTCGTGTAGTTCATTATTATGACTAATAATAGTATTAGAAATTATTATTATCTATTGTTCATAGTTGAATGTTACAATCGTTAATTTATACATTTCGTAAAGTCAAATAAATAACGATTATTACAATTAAAATTAATTGTTTATTATTGTAACTTATTATTTATACGGTTTTAATAGTTTTTCTTGTATTAAATTTTATTTCACGACGCGAATCAGCGTGCGAACGATCGGACGCTGTTTTGCCACGGACGGCGGTTTAAATGTAAAATCTCTAAGAGGGGACGCCAAGTCGATAAAAAAATACGTACACACACAAAAAATAATAAATTTAAAAAAAAATCGATTTGTATAGAAAGGATGAAATGTTCCTCCTGATATAGCATTCTGGGATAGTAAATTCTGGTTGATTCGAATTGTTTTCAATAAATTCACAAATTGTTACATGATTAAAATGACAAAAAATGAGTATTATGAAAAAATGAATTCGCTATTTTCGTGGTCCGCTCGACCAATTAAGGAGGGAAAACTCGTATGGTGAGTTTGAGATGGGGAGTTGATGTCCGAGTGGATCGAGGTCACGATAGCCCAGGTGGCAGAGCAGCGGCGTATCTAGCCGAATGTCGTGGGTTCGATTCCCTCTCGTGCCATTAGCTTGTTTTCATCTCTACTAAAAACCGTAATTAATTGTGATTTTGTAAAAAATTAAAACAGAAAAATTGAACATTAAATAGAAAAGAAATTTTTAAAAAAAGTCTAATTCTAAATGCAATGGTGGAAATGAAAATGGAAAACGTCGAATATGAAATCGAAAAAGTGGCACTAAAATACCAAAAGTTGAGAATTATATAGAAAAGTAGAAATTAAAATCGGAAAATTTAAAATTAAAATAATATTAAATAAAATAAAAAAGCGAATATTAAGTTGAAAAATTGAAACTAAGATGTGAAAAGTGGAATAATAAATGGAAAAGGATACATTAAAATTAGGAGGATTAACATTTGTCTGTCTTTGGTTTGTATTTTCTATTTATTTTATCAAACTAACAAGAATATTAATTTAATTAAAAAGAATAAGAATAAATAACAAATATTCCTATTTTCTTTTGAGCAAGAAAACCAGAACACAAGGACAAACTTAAATTAAAATATAAAATCGTTGATGATTAATTGAATGAAAAGGCAAAATTAAAATTTAAAAAGTTGAATATAAAAGGGAAAGTCAAAAGTGCAATGGAAAGGGTTCACAATTATATTGAAAAGGTAAAATTAAAATAAAAAATTGGGTATTAAAAGGAAATGTGAAATTCATAACATAAAAAGTCGAATATTAAATTCTAAGATTTAAAATGGAAAAATTGAAATAATAAGTAGAAAAGTTAAAATTAAATAATTTTTATGTAGAGGATTGGTTCAGATACAAAATTAAGTGTCACGAGGGGGATTCGAACCCACGACTCTCGGCTAAATACGCAAATGAAGTCACACTAGCTCCAATGGAACAGCATAGTATTTAGCCGAAGGTCATGAGTTCGAATCCCCCTCGTGACGCTGGCTTTTTTTTATCTCGACCAATAATTTACAAAAAAGATTAATTAATTGAAAAACATTGTTCGGTCGATCGGACCACAAACTCTAATGAAGATAAAATTAAAGCAGAAGGTTTTTAAATGTAGTTGAAGTAAGTTAGTATTCGCAAAAAACATCGAAATAAATTTTTTCAATTAATTAATGTTTTTTTAATCGAGATAAAACATTCAGTGTCACGAGCGGGATTCGAACCCACGACCTTAAGCTCGGTGCGCCGTTACTCAACTATCTCAACTAAAAAACCTTAATTAATTGAAAGATATCAATCGGTCAAGCGAATTACGAAAATTAGTGAATTTAATAAGTTAAATCAAGTATACCTTCAATAAGCTGTCCGGGGCCATTTCATTTGCCATAGAATAACAAATAGATTATACGTTTGAAAAGCGCCAAAAAAAGGGGGGATTCAAAAAGGTGGGGTTGAGATGGGGAGGTAGTATTCCGAGTCTCGAATGAAGTCACGATAGCTCATTTCGTTGAATAACGGCGTATCGAGCCGAAGGTCTTGGGTTCGAATCCCGCTTAGACGCTGACTTTTTTTATCTCAACTAAAAACCTTAATTAATTGAAAGATATCAATCGGTCAAGCGGACCATGAAAATTAGTGAATTAAAATAAAAGTCAAACCGTTATTAATGTGGATAATTATGGTTAATAATTTGATCCTGGCTCATCTCCACTTCTAGGACTTTAACATGAATTCATTGGTCATTTCTGATCCAAATTAATTAATTTTTACTAGCTCGCTTTGTAACGAAGCAAATGGTAACGAAATTAACTGTTCAATTTTGTTTACGCACACATTTCACAAAAATCACATCGATATGGACCGTCGTTAAATAATAAGAATTAAAAGAGTAAAATAACTGTAAGAAAAAGGGCGTCGGTGGCCGCAAGGTTCAGTCTTTGACACGGCGCTCATTACTGACAGGTAAAGGTCCCGGGTTCGAATCCAGCGGCCCTGCATACTTACAAATGTTTTTACAAAAACACCGGCACCCTGAGGGTTTATATGACCTCTGCTGTTGCGAACTTTTGTAAAAAAAAAATTCCTGTCCTTATTCTGCCCTAAGAACTTTTTTTCATAAGAATATGGAAGTGAAATTCGATATGAGTTCTTTACAAAGTTTATTAATGTAGCAATCTTTCTAGTTTGGTTGATTAAGTTTTTAATTTTTTTTCACTTTTTCAACGCCCCCGAAATACGACTCTTTTATTTGTAGATTCCCCTACATGACAAAATACCTAACCTACTCGACATCACGGGTAACACGTATAACGTAAAAGATTCATTTCATTTCATTAAAAAAATTAATAATATTCGCATCCTCTCACACTGCTCTGTCATATCCTTAGGTATTTCATCGTTGTTCAACATTCCAATAGGCCCAACACTGAACGTTATTAAAGATAAATGAAACATAACACTACACACAAGTCTATAAAAAAAAAAACACGTTCATAACAATGGTTCGACATTGTTGTATTAACGGATATTTTATTACATACAACAGTCAATTTCACGAACAACTATTTGACATAGCCATGGGTAGCCTTAGGCCCGATACTTGCAGACATAATTATGACACATCCTTCATTACCATTACCCTTCCTCACTAGATACGTAGATGATATATCGACAGCAGTTCCCACAGATCAAATTCAAACTACATTGCATTACCATTCATACCAGATGGCACATTAATCACAGATTGGTATCAAAAAACATCACCTCAACTTTACATTTTATCATCATTTTCTTCTTGTGAATCTTTTCACCAGAAGAACACAGATATACAGACATATCCTACATAACAACCACCACCGTAAATACAAAATCAACAACTACAACTCAACACTGTCACCTCTACTGTTACTAATAATTCTTTCAATGTAAGATCTTTGTCAAGATAAAAAAGTCAGTGTCACGTTCGGGATTCGAACCCACGACCTTCGTCAGGATAGCTCATGTGGTGGAATAGCGGAGTATTTAGCCGAAGATCGTGTGTTCGAATGCCGTACGTGTTTCGGGGGGCCGCGGTAGCCGAGTGGTTGGCGTGAGAGACTCTCGGCTAGTAGACCCCGCGGTCACGGGTTCGATTCCCGCCGTCGCCTCTGGACCTTTTTCACGATACCCTTCCCCCTCCAAAAAAACAAATACGCAATAAACACGCATACAATAGTCTGGCTAGATATGCAAAGTTCATGGGACACAAAAAACCTGATACGGAAATTTTATCTTGAAAGAGACCACTAAAACGCAAATGAATTACTAATATAGTACAACATATCTAACAAATACATACAAAACAACATACAATTCCAATCCATACCTATCATATAAATTAACCACATTTCTCTCTTCGACTTGAACTTGAAAATAGCCTTCAAAAACTATAAAACAATTCATATCATTTTTTTCAAAATTAAAGATTCCACACCAGTAACAAATAAGTCTGATGTAATTTACAAAATCAATTGTTTAAATTGTCAGGAAACTTACATCGGTTTTACATTCCAATATCTGGATAAGATGGCGAAACACGGAATCTACGATTGCATAAAAAAACCCAAACAAAATACTCATCACTGTTTGCCGGCCGGTTTGAACAACAACGAACTTGTAATTCTCTCTAGACTGCGAATAGGTCATATCAGGTTAATCCATAATAGACTTTTAATAGGCAACAACCTTCCAATTTGTCCTCGATGTACGCGAAGTGGAGAACGCATAATTTTGACAGTAAAACATATTTTGGTCGACTGCCCCACTTTACAACCCTTCAGCCAAAGGCTCAACCTTTCGAGAGATTTACAGGAGTTACTGTGTCCCCAGTGTTACTTTCGAAGAGACTTTTCAGTTTTCTCAAATTTATTGAAATTTATAATGAGATTTAGGCCTTTTCCCAAATTATTTTACCATTGAATGCTTGCTAATGTCTGAATAATAGTTGTGCGTGCATGATTTCTTTCTTCAGAAGTTTTTGAGGCTGCCGGAGCGGAAAAATTAAATGGAAGACAATACAAATTGCGGGGTAATGCACTGCAATGCTCAATATCACAATTTAAATAAGAAAAATAGCTCCTTCAAAGAAAAAGAAATGCTTTTGTGTTTTGTTTCTTATTATTGTTATGTAGAATTAGTTATCATACTTGAATGGAAGAATAAAAGGATAAAGATGAGCCTATAATCATGCTGAGACTGTTGCTAGTCTGACTCCATTATTATTAATATTATTATTTTTTTTTTTGCTGGGGCTTCCGACATCTTGGTCATTTCAGCCCCACACTCAGTCTATTATTCTACACCCGTTCAGACATCATTCATACAAATAGATACATTCATACAGTACACTCATTCCGTTTGGTCGGTGGAGTATTTGATATTCCTCCACCGACCTACTATTAAAATAAGCTAGATTGGGGTCGATGAGGTAGTTTTATTAATATTCCGCCACCGACCCCGACCGAACACATACTCACTCGCTTTCGTCGTTCGAGGGGCGATGGTGACGTTCTATTCACCCTCAACCCTCGCCATTCACGCCAATAAATACATGCACACAGACAAAACACAAAGACACATAACACAAAAGATATTCTATACACAATGAATGAAAGCGGATCAGGGGATTAAGAAACTCGCTACTGTGCTCGAGGACTCTTCTTAAATCCGGCGGCATGCCTGCACGCTCTTTGTAAGGATCCAAGGCAAGACACGCCTCTATTATGTGGGACTATTATTATTATTATTATTATATATTTTTAAGGGCCATTATTACGAAAAAAAACTCACAATTTTAATTTTTAAAAAAAGAAACAAATAAATTTTATAATTTTATTAAATTTTATGTAATTTAAAATGGGAATTTTGCATACATTTGGTCTTCCGAATTAAGAATTTTAAAAATTAAAGCTTGGATCTCAATAGGATAAATTAAGTTACGAGTGAATGTTTGGAGTCAGAGTTTTAGAGCTAACCTAAAATAGAATATTTGGATGTTAGGGCGTGAAATGACCTTTGCCGTTAAAACGCCCTTAAAAATTAACAATAATTACAAAATTTGAACTTCAACAATGTACAAAAATTACGGACAAAACAAGGCAAACATAAACTTAACCTTTTAGAAATGGTTTACATCAACAGGGATAAACACAGCATAAATTAAAGAACGGATAAATGTAAATTCAATCGCAGTTACGGTAATATTATAAATCAAATTCGATATCAATAACGTACATACATCGTCATCACACAAAACGTATAATATAAAATATAAAACAATCCATTATAAATCGTGGTCCAGTTGACCAAATAACTTGAGATGGGGAGTTGGTGTCCGAGTGAATCGAAGTATCGCAGCGGTGTATTTAGGTCTTGGGTTCGAATCCCGCTCTTGACACTAGACTTTTTATTTCAGCCAATGCCTTACGTAAAGATTAATATAAAACAACCATACAACGTTCTTTAACAATTTGTTTTTTTTTCTGTAATTATCCCCGTCTGTATAATTTTCAAATGATAGTACGGCCGAACTATTTCCCATTTTTTCCCTTCCGTTCTCCTCAAAGAAGCCGACTCCTCAAGTGAAACATTTTTCTACACCAACTTCCTTCACCACCCCTTCAAAATCCAACGTATAAAAACATAAAACATCAATTAATAAAACTGACCCACAATAATATCACATCTACACAGAAAACTAACACTTTGAGTAAGTACAAATTCTTTGATTGAGTAAAATTCGAAAATTTCTAAAAAGTCAATTCTTAAAATTTTCAAAAATTCCAAAATCTAAAATTTTTATCGTTACATACTGCATGCATTTCTATAATTTAACTAACGTTTATCAATTCCAGGCAAAGGAGATGATCTCAATAAAGATCGAAACGTTGGCACGATAAAGAAAATATTTTTCCCGATTACACGATCTCCAAATAACCATTGTAATTTTTATTATTATTATATGTTGGTCTAAAAGGTTATTATAGTTGAATGGTAGATTAAAAAACTGGGAATTAGCTTCATCCGTAACAATTTTTATTGTAAGGTTTCAATGATGAAGTTGAACTGAACTTGAAGAACTCTATGAGAAATCGGTACTAATTATATTTCAAGAACTTGAGTTTCATTCTTCAGATTTTTAATTAGCTTTCACTAATTATTTCATCGTCGCTGAGTTCAGGGAAGACAGTGCAGTGAAAAAAGATTAACGATTTCTCTTCCTATGTGTTATTAAGTCATTAAACTCTTGGTCAAAATGGTCCAAAAAGTGTCAGTTGTTAAAGATATTTCCATAGGACTTTGTCTCGAATTATCGAGGAAATTTGAGGATAGAGGGCCATAATGGAATGGCTGGATGGAGGCCAGGCGGAAATCATGTCGGGAACTGACACGCTTCACCGACTCAGCATATTGACAAGGGCGTGCACCAAAGGGGCCCCTGACTCGAATACAAATCCCATTCCTTCGGGGCTCAGGACGCGATTCCGCTCAGCATCCGCCGCTATCTTAAATGGGCGATGAATGGGGCAAACACACTCCCTAAACAGCCCTTCCTCGCTCTGATTACACAACCGCGATCCGAATTATCCGCTTATTTAGCCGGCAGGGTAAATATTTGAGACCAATTATCAACCGGGCGGGAATTTATCGAATGGGCGAAACCGCAGGACTTTACTACAGTGAAAACTATAGTCTATTTGTTTCCCAAAAACAAACTCCAAAGTAGGTAAATAAAATAAAAAAAGACAACAAAGGAAAAAGTCTCTTAATACGGACTACCGACGAGCACTCCGGCCAGTTAGTTAACTTGGATTATTTTACGACAGTTTTCAGTTGGGATGTGTTTTGTCCATTCGGAGTCGCGCGGTTCTGCGGTGACCTAGGAAGGATAGCCTCGGCTTGGACGAAACCGATCCGAGTTGGGTGTTTAACTGGAAGTCTCTCGACTGTAAAACCGGTCTGCGATCCGCCTGGGAATCCCCAACTTTTACCAACCGTTGCAAACAACTATAATCGCATCAAACCCGCAGCACAACAAACACGCATACACGAATTCAAGTTTAATCCCTCACCAAACACTATGGGCGTGCATGATCAACGAGTTGGCATCAACCTTTGGCCAAAAAAGAAAAAGTTGAGTTAAAAAATTTTCTACTTATTTCTACCTATTTATCCAGCCTTTCAGAGTTTTTATCTAATCAGATTTCTTACGAAAGGCGAGACAGAGAAGAAAAAACGACAAGAACGTTAAAATAAAAGGGGTGAAAATGAACCAGTAAAAGTTAAACGAAAACCAAAATGTTTTTACAAGTAAATGAATACGACAAATACAAAAATACTATAAATCAAAAAACCACATAAACTAAATGAACAATTGAATGAAAAAGAATGTAAAAAAAAACGAGAAGAAAGGAAAGATGAAAATTAAGCAATAGAAAGAATAAAGAAATACACATACAAATGGATAAATAGAAAGATAAATAGAATCGTAAAGAAAATAGTGTAAAAGAGAGAGTGCAAGACATACGACTAGATACTCACAGAAACAAAATTGCCAAAACACCCAAAAGAATAAAAATGGGTAAGGGATAAATAAGAATATGTAAAAACAAATAATTAGATTCATAAGTACATAGGCCGAGAAAGAGAATTTGCAAAAAAAAAAAAAAGAAAGATAGAAAAATCAAGAAAAGGTGTAGATAAATAAACGAATGCTAATGTTTTATTCAAGCAAATCACATAAATTGTACAGGAGAAGGAAAGGGACAGAGAAAGAAGGGAAAAGATATATATATATATATTCAGAGAGAGAGAGAGAGAGAGAGAGAGAGAGAGAGAGAGAGA
>CM077110.1:1285327-1308965 GCA_039619505.1 Cimex hemipterus | reverse complement strand
TTTTCCCTCTTCTTTTTCATTCCTCTTGATAATAAAACCCGGCAGTTTTGACGAAGAATTCGAAACGACGTATCGGGCGGTCGTTTGGAAAATGTTTTTACAGCCGATGCTGAAAGCTACGGAATTAAATTGCCACCCTTTACAGCCTGATGAGAGTGAAAACCGAGCACGCCCACTTTAAAATTGTAATAACAGTAAAACAAGAGTTTTTATGTGTTAATTCTTTTATTTTTTTGTACTTAGGCCGTGGATTAAATTACATTAAATAGATTTTCTTATATAAATGTATTTTATTTATGAAACAAATAGGAAAGGGTTTCCATCCGGCCTGCCTTCCCCCTCATTTTACGATCGTCTCATCCCGATGCTTACCCTTAGTATAGGCTAATGGAATTCCATTTCCCTTTTCACATCGAGCCTCCTGAATCGTATTGTTACATAGAGTTTAATTTCCTCCTATCTCGTTTCAAACGGATAATGATCTTAGAGTCGAACTTGTTTTCAGAATTTACTGAAGAGAGAAAGTACGAGCAGCCTACCACCTCCGTCTGAAGACGAAACTGACGACTTTTTACGGAGAAATACACTCTAAAACTGAATGTAATATATCTGCGTTTATATTTAAAAGACTGTACCGGTTGATTTTCAAAAAAAGAAGGATTCTTACCGAGGCTTATTTAAATAGGGGGCTAAGCGTTCCAGCCGGCTGTTTTTCCAATTCGGCCTATGCATATTCAACGTTAGAATTTGCAATTTTCCTCGTGAGAAAACGGCGCACTGAACCTTTCCAGGGTCTATGGTAATTGAAAAGCCGATTGGATAAGAGTACAAGAGTCGTTTGATTCCTATTCCGAACACGTTTGTGAAAACATTTTTTTATTAAATTTATTTGATACATGCAAGCACAAAATATTAAGTAATTTTTTTTGTATGTAAGATAAATTTGTCGGCTGCGTTCCCTATTGCTAATACTTCTTCAACACAGAAATTAGTCTAAGAGAATTTTATATTAAATTGATTTGACACGTTGAGGAACGGACGCCTAGGTTGTGCCACACACTTCGCCTCACAAAGTGGCACCAAGTTGCAGTTAACATGTGCTCAATCAGCTGGAGACATCAAATTACATAGTGGAACACGGCAGACGAAAGGCACTGTCGTAACAGACACCTCATAGTCCTCGCGATTGCAGACAACAGTAAAGAGTTCGTTGATTACAGATTTCAAACAATCTTCGATGAATTTAACTGAAAAGGGTTTATTTTAAGGATTTGTGTACAAGCTTGTAGCAACAATCAGTACAATCGAGTGGACCACGTGGCCAAAGAGGGGCCAGCCCTTCTGAAAGGTAGTGATCATGGTCACCGACGTATTCTCACTTATACGTAAATTTGAAAGAGAAAAATAGCAAATGGAGTATCGCAGCAAACACACTAGAAGGGAAAGCAGGCATACAAACCAAAATACTGTCCAAAACATGGTTCAGCAATATCAACGGACCGAGGAACTTTTTCCCATCAATCAGACTCCGACTGAACCACAACTTGTCAAACGACTTTTGTAAAATGGGCAAGATACACAGTCCAGAGTATGAGTGTATGATGATGATGATGATATTTCAGGGTGTTGTATACTGCGCCCTTTAAGAGCTGTTGTATCCCCCGTTCTCTGCCTAAAGCACATCGATGAGTCCTATTTCATCAAGGAATTTTATTTTATTGGTTGAAGTTCTCCTATGGTCACATTGTACATCCCAAAACACTTCCTCCTACTGGCTAATGTCGCCCCGCAGTTTGTTAGCAGATGTGTTGGTGTTTCTTCCGCTTTTTTGCAGAATCTGCATGTGCCATCCTGGATTATTCCAATTTTCTTTAGATGCCCATTTAGTCTACAGTGTCCAGTTAGGAATCCTGTTAGGATTCGCAGTGTATTCCTGCCTCCTTTGACACATTCTGTGATTTATTTCTTCCCAAAATGGGTTGGAAGATTCTTGGATTGCCTGTGCCCAATAAGCGAATTCCAATGTTCCCTTATTTTCTTTTTGTCCTTCTGCCTGAGATTTTCATTGATAGTGTGGATTCCTATGCCACAGAAGGGTTCAGGTACTGTCAGCGGTGTAGCTGCCCCTTCTCTTGCGAGGGTGTCCGCTTTCTCATTGCCTTTTACTCCCATGTGTCCTGGGACCCAGCAGAGGCTTACTTTATTCTGCGTACCTAGTAAATTTAATTTGGTTTTGCAGTTCAGCACCATCTTTGAACTAATGATGTTTGAACTTAGTGCTTTGATGGCTGCTTGGCTATGTGACATGATAGCTATATCCTCTATCTAGGTTGAATTGGACACATCTTTCTATTGCGTGAATCTCTGCTTGAAAGATACTGGTGAGTTTTCCCATGGGAATTTGATGCCAGGTCCAAATACTCCTGCTCCTGTACCTTCTTGTGTCTTGGATCCATCTGTGTATCAAAGGATGGTGCCATTTTTAAAGGAGTTGATTTCCATTCCTTTTTGATGCCCAGATGTGTTCGGAATTTTTGATTGAATTCAAACATCCTGTTCATGTCATCTCTTGGAGAGTATGAGTGTAACCCACGGTTACCTTATTCGTAACGACGATTCTACCTGCATGCCGTAGAGGGTGGATTTTTGGGTGCTCTGGCCGCTTTGAGAACGAAATAGTGGACGAACGTGGACGTTTTCATAGCATTTTAAGTGAGGAAATGGGTTTTTTCTGAACTCTGACTCGTTTGTTATAAAAAAGAGATGCGCCCCTTTAGAAGTACCCCTGTCGCTGAACAAGAAGGTCACCGGCCATCTGTGCGCTTTACCCATAAAATATACGGCAGAAGTGACTTTTACGAGGAAAAAGTTTAAATGTCTAATTTTGAATTTTAATAATTTATAACGTCAGTTTGTTTCTTGTCTTTACGATCACTTTGGATCAACATGTTCTCTTGAATAAGAGAGCAAATTAATTTGTTACTACCAAGCTTTCGACTAATTTCAAGGTCATCTATTTGTAAGCATGTCGGGTACCAATGCAAGACCTCTAGATTCCGGTGCGGCCACCGACCTCTCCC
This sequence comes from Cimex hemipterus, assembly GCA_039619505.1. Lineage (NCBI taxonomy): Eukaryota > Metazoa > Arthropoda > Insecta > Hemiptera > Cimicidae > Cimex > Cimex hemipterus. Next base: position 1,305,885 of record CM077110.1, on the reverse strand, counting down.
CACCCTCAAAAAATTAACACTTGTACCCTCAATAGAATGATTAATTAACTTATAAAAATTACAAATTACAATGCCTTAAATAAACTGAATATGTTAACCAGCAATTCTCGTCTGTAGTGCTGAAGTGTTGGATCCTGGTGCCGTTCAATTCGAGACTTATTTTTTATTTTGTTTAATTAAGTTATTCTTTTAACGAGTGTATTTCACTTGAGATGTTATATGAACCTTAGGGGTGTTGGTGTTTTTGAAAACAAAACAAAAAAAAACATTTATAAGTAAACGCGCTTTGCGTGATGATTTGATGAATAATGCAGGGCCACTGGAATCAAACATTTTACCTTCAACTTGCAGTGATGATATTCAAAGCCTAACCCTTGCGGCCATATCAATCTTTACACATGTTTTGAGTTGTTTTGCCCTGATGATGATCTCGAAATAGGTCGGAAGCTTTTATAACCTTGTAAGCCTTGATCCAGAGTGTTGGTGGGTCAAAAAGTGGTCGATATTTCCATTATTGAAAACTCTTTCTTTTTTCCAGTATTTTTTAACATTCCAAGTCATCTAAACGTGAAAAGAATACATAAGCAATGGGGTTGCATTTGTACTCACTGGACATCGGTTACATTTATGCAGTTTTCCTTAGATTTATTTTCATTCTCAACTTTGTGAACTAAGCTGTTAGTTAATCTGTTAGTTAATTTAGTTTTTTCTTTTTTCTTTTTTTTTTTTTTTGCCAGCTAACTGCTTCGGTCATCGCCGGCAACACGCGTGTATCTTTCTCACGTTTGAAAAATCTTCACTTTTTGCTGATAACATCATTTTGATTGCCTGCTCACCGGACCTTACGGTGTTTTGTTTGCATTTCTCTATATATCCCCTCACATGTGGTAAACTGAAGCTATTGAACTATTTGACCCTTTACATACACACATTTATACTCATAAACCTAGTTTCCTAATATTACACTAAAGTGGAGGTCGGTAAGATGGTTCTAACCCTACCGGCCTCCTTCCATTCTCGCTAATAAATACATTCGAACGGTATGTATAAATTCCACTCATCCGTAAAACTAATCCTAAGGTTTTCTGAGGGGCCTGTGGAGTACTCGATATTCCTCGACAGCCTCGTCCATTCACACATAACATCTCACGCTAATAAATACAATCACACTAGAAATGGCGCAGCATCTTGGTAGTATTACTACAACCAAGACGCTGTCGACCCTTCCCACAGCCATACTACAAATATATTATCACTAACCTAAATCGGTGGGCTGTGAGTTACTCGATATTCAGTCACAGCCGCACCCACGCATGCTAAACCACTCACTCTAATAAATACGTTCATACAGTACAATGAGAGGGAACCATATGTGTGGGAGGGGTTTTGTGCGGTTGTAAGCATTTATTAATTTTAGATACGTCATAAGTCGATCTTTATGGTCGCTGTTATGCCTTAGAGTTTTTGAGATATCGGAAGGTAGGTCGCACCGCGCTCTGTGTCGTGCCAGCTGTTCGCATACTTCTAGGATGTGCTTCACTGTCACGACCGCACCACACAGAGGACAATTTAGTTGTTGTTGTAAATTTTGAGTGTTTCTGAAGATTTTAGCTGCAAGATCGTAGGAATATTTGCAGTGCGTGTTGAAAATAGAAATGGGCTCAGTATGCTTCCTTGAGGAACACCAGCTCTAATGTTTAAATATGAAGAGATTACGTTACCTGACTTACTCGGTAAAATCTGTCAGTCATATTTGATCCTGTTATGAGATAGATGATCGAAGGATGTTTTTAATTTCCAAAACAAGCTCGAATATAACAGATTCGATGGAAGGCAGTTATAAATCTATAAAGACACCCAAGCAATTCTTTTTTTTTTTTTTTTTTTTTTTTGTTCATGGTGAAAGGCAATTTGTCAGCAACATGGAGTGAATTGGTAGGAATTTTATCCGATGGAATAATATTCGAATTTTAATTATGGTCGATTATAGGAAAACACAAAAATGTTAGGTCAAAATTCTCTGATCTCTATTTTTTCAAGGCGCATAAAAATCTCAAATTTTATTATTGGTCAGTAGAAACATGTTTCATAATGAGTTGAACGAGAAAGTAAAAGTGCGTTTTCTTTATAAACAAAAAATTAAAGTTAAATATGTTTCAATCAGAAACAAGCCCTCGTTATCGATTCGGTTATTGTGAACCCCCCCAATCAGAAATAGGCACTCAATTAAATGTATTTGGGCCAAGTTTGGCCCGGAGGTTGACAAGCACTGTTGATCCAAGGTTTTCCCTCGGCGGGTTATGGAGTTTATGGAGGTAGTTTTGAAGGATCACGTACAATCCGTGCAGCTGCGTAATTAAATCGTCAAATTGATTTAGCGTCCAATTTCAAACCATATTCAATATAAAATGACGTAAAGTATTTCCCTTTCATCTCTATAAAAAGATAGTTCCTACTAACAGTTAGTTACTTTCCGGTCCGGATTTCAAGCTTATCGTTCATCATCTGGTCGAAGGAATTTACACCCACGTGTCAAGACATAAATAGTACGAGTTAAAAAAATAATTATAACTCAGTCATTAATTCCTGTTTTTTATTTGCTACTTATTAAAAATAAAAATAATGCATTAGTCATCAAATTAACGAATAAAAACACTATTACTAACATTCTGAAGGTACATTTATAAAAAAGAAGGTAAATCAAAATCTATTATATTAATAATGTTTTTACCTTCAGGTTCGAGGAAAACTATATTTTCTTAAAAATTGGACAACGTACTTCTCTATTTATCTTCCTTTTTTTTAATTGGGTAGTCAAAAAATTTAATGGATTATTAATACTACTACAATAATGTTTGCAACATTAATCTTTGAGACTTAATCTGTTTTCATATTTGAGATATTTAACTTGTAAAAACGTAAAGGTTGTTTTGCCCTTACGATCACCTTAAAATAGAAAAAGCTTGGCTGAAGAATATAAATTTATTTTTATTTCCAAAACAATACCTTGAACGGGAGTGCTTATAAATAATTCATACACTTCTTTACCTATCATTTTTGGTGTGATGTAAGAAAAAAAATTCCGTAATCGATATTAATGGATTACCCAAACTGAACATTTTTGAGAAAACTCAACGACACTTCATTATTTTCAGTAGTAAAAATTTAGGCACATTAAACCACCTTGTTAATACTGGCCTGAAAAAGATCAAATTTAGGTTAGATGGGCATTACTTATTATGTATTATGTACTATGTTATTTAAAACCTATACGCTTTGTAATATTTTAAAATATTTAGGTTTATTTTATGACGAAAAATTAAATTTTAAATTCGTACCAAGAAATAAGCTATAAGATTAAAAAGAATTTATATTATAATAATCTTGTTGGGTCTCAATGCCCACAACGATTTAGGCGGTGACACAGCTTCACAGGTTCATTACTTTAAGGTGACGGTCCAGGGTTCGAATCCAGTGGTGCTGCATTTGCCATCAAATGAATATTCAAAGCGGCTTTATTATAAAGGGTTTTTTTTTTCAAAAACACCCACATCACGAAATATGACAACGTAACTATATATAACATCGCACTTGAAATACTCTCGTTTAAAATAAAAAAGTAAGATCTAGACTTGGACGGCGCTAGAAGCCAACACTTACGTACTACAGGGGAGCGTTGCGGGTTTAGCCTATCCAGAAGATTTAAGGCAGTGTAAAGTTTTTATAAGTTAATTAATTATTTGTTATTCTATTGATGGTTTACAAATGGTTTTTTTAACCTACACTCTGAACGTGCATATAACCTGGCTCTTGAAAAACCCCTTCGTTTAAAACAAAATATATAAAAATAAAGATCTTGAATTGGACGGCGCCAGCATCCAACACTTATGCACTACAGAAAAGTGTTGCTGGCTTAGTCTATTCAGTTGATTTACGGTTGTTTAATTATGATTCTATACAGTACAAATAAGTGTGAATTTTTTCTACGTGGGTCTTCGTAGGTTCAAATCCAATGACCCTGTATTTGAACCAGACATATTTACAAACGGGCATAAAAAATGCTGGAACCTTAAGGTTCATATAAACTTCTGGTTGAAATGCCATCGATAAACAAATAAAATGAAATAAAAACAATATTAATGGATATAAGTTAATTAATTATTTATTATTCTATTGAGGGTTTACAATTTTTTTTTTTAACCAATACCCTAAAAGTTCATATAAATTTGCTCTTGAAATACCCTCGTTAAATCGTTAAACCAAAAAATAAATTAAATAGAAAAAGAAAGATGTTGAATTGGACGGCGCTAGGATAGTTTATTTACCGCAGCGTAAATTGTAATGATTATAAGTTAATTAATTATTTATTATACTAATGAGGGTTAGTGTTAAGTTTTTGTTTTTATTGGGGTGGGGGTTGCAGCAACGGTTTAGGCGTTGACACGACGCTCATCACTTTAACGTGAAGGTCTAGGGTTAAAACCCAGAGGCTCTGGATTCGAATCCGACATACGTAAAAATGTTCGGTCTTTCAAAAACAGTGTTACCCTGAAGGTCGACATCATCTATGCTGTTACAGACCTTCTTAAAATGAATAAATAAATAAATAATAACGAAAATAATCCAATTCTATCTCTCCATTAAAATCCATTCATTTTTAGCTCTCGCTCAATCCATTATTTTTTATGGTATTCTTGTTAGTGATGGGACAGATGAATGGCATAAAAAACAAATAAAAACTGTACTAATTCTTTAATAAAATTATACTAAAAAAACACTCAGTGCAGTACAGGGGTGATTTTTAATGGGTTGAAGTTTTTATGACAGACCAGTTCTTTATTAAAAATTCTGTATATTTATACTTAAAAGTAATTTTATTTGGGCTAAATTGTTCATATTAGATACATATAATTTAGTTGTGTAGAGCTTACACTAATGCCAATTTTTTATTTTATTTTTACTTTTGCGTACACAACAGCCTTAAAGCATTCAAAAAATTTATTTATGCTACAATTTGAAAAACCTGAGATAAATTGATATATTTGAACATTTAAACTATTATGTTTATTAATATAATTAAATTTATGTCATGTTTAAACCTTAAAATGCTATGTTTAAATTTGGGGGTTATATTTTTATTATTTAATATCGTTTTGTAATTCAACATGTACTACAATTGTACTTTTTTATGTGTTGAATGAAAAAGCTAGCGTCACGAGCGGTATTCGAACCCACGACCTTCGGGAAAATACAACGCTGCTCCATTTGAGCTATTTTTTCGATCAACTCGGACTCCAACTTCCCATCTCGACCTACAACCTTTCGAATTTTCCCTTCTTTTTGCACATTTTTCAATTATTTGGTGTCCAATTAATAATAGATGTATAATACGGCAAGTCCAGTCATATGATGGTTAAAATAATATACTTTACGTGAATTTGTAAGAACGTGCGTAACTGCAGATATTTTGTAAATTAGTATAAAAATTTAAAAAAAAAACTTAAAAAAAAATAGATTAGAACCTACAGAGACTGGTTTAGATTTTTACAGTCAGCCTAACCGTAGGATTCGCTGCTTTCTACGGATTTGAGGTTGTACTGGTACAGAAGGTACGTCAATCAAGAGAAGTGGCCATCATTTAAAGTCAGCCGAGTGGGCGAATTATAGCTGCTCGCCTCACTAAGACGCTCTTTGCCCGGTCTTCATTAAGATCGAACCCAACCCCTGGCCAATATACAATAATTTATATAACGCAGATTACAACAGTAAATCGTGCAGTCTGCACGGGCCTTCGGATATTCAGATCGAGGGGTAAGAGGGCAACAGGTCTTCTGAGGCGAATCATCAATTTGAAAGTTTGGCTGAGGATTTGTTTTGACTACATTGAAATCAAGTCTAGCACGAAGTTGAACTTTAACAGATTTCCCACTGATTCAAAACATTCTACAATGATTTAGGAACAAGAATGTAATAACAAAATTGTATACTTTATTAAAGATGAGATAATTTATCGACCTGCTGTTGACCAACTTGGAAAAAAAGGATCATCGATGAGGTCACAACAGAACGACAATTCTGTAAGTTTTTGCCGAGCTTTCGACGATTATATAGTCAGGGCCTATTTATTAGAAAATAATACAGTTTGGTCATGTTATTTTTTTATGTCAAAAATAATTATTTTTCTTGTTTCAACTCGATGAGTGTTGAAATATATCTTGAGAACACAAAACTCTATTTATGATGAGATTAGTTAAAATTATATGTAGCTCAGTATCTAAACATTAACAGTATGAAATTAATTGAAAATAATAAAAACAACATACTATAAATATTTTTTAAAAAACAACAACGTGGTCGTATAAGTCACCACGGTTACAGTAAATAATATAAATGTAAGTACCTCATATTTTATTAAATAAAATTACTTTTTCTCAGATACATTAGAATATAACAGTTAAGATTAATTTTTTTTTTAAATTGTTCTATGTATAGATAACTTAAAGTATTAATTAATTATTCCGAAACCGTGAGATGAGGTTTGGCGTGATGTATGTTTCAGAAAATATTTGCTTAATCATGGCTACGTTTCAATTTTTGTTGAGATCATCTTCAGGGCCTGGGATTTACCAACATTGCTCACATTTAAGAAATACATGTAGGGTGTTGAAAAAAAGTGAATTTATACAATGCAAAAAAACGTTATTTTATATATTTAATCAAAGTATTTCTGCTCACTCAAAGTGTTTGTGTTTTGAATAGAAATACTTTGATTGAATATATTTTCAAAAAAACATATTTTTCATCGTTCAAATTCTATTTTTTCCACATCCTACATTCATTTGTTAAATGTGAACAATGTTTGTAAGTCCCAGGCCCTGAAGGTGATCTCAATAAAGCTCGAAACGTAAGCACGATAAAGAAAATGTTTTTCTAAAACCTGCATCAGACCAGTCCGCATGTCACGATTTCGGAATAATTATTGACTAACTGTCACTAATAATCGCCACACATTAAAGTACTAACTTTTACCACAGGAGAGAGACATGAGGCTCAAGAGGCTTTTCCGTTGCAAACTAAAAATATATACTTTATACATGCTTACTACATTAGCAGAGAGAAGATAAAAATTAAAGGTTTGTAAAAACCTTTCAACTTTCAAAATATATCCGAAAACATCAAATTATAAGAAAGAAAGGGGTGAAAATAAATTTGGTTTCATTTGGGCATGGTTAAGCCACGACAAATCTAATCAAAAAAAAAAATTCAAAGAGAAAACCGCCAAATTCAACGTGCGAACTAGCAATATTTGACCCTAGTCATATGAAATCGATTCATTATGGTCTAAATGACCTCATTTTTTTTTCGACTAAAACTAATTTGTAATTTTTGAAGGCTACGTTGTTTGTTAGAAAATAGCAAAATAAACTAGTTCCGTTTGGCGAGAAATAATTGCAGTGATAAAAGCCTTCAAGAAGTCGAGAAAGCACGTTCCCCTTACGACCACTGAGAGAAAATTCTCGAAATCACAAAAGTTCGTAGTTAGTTTTTACGAGTAATCCTTCGATAAAAATCGAAAGATGTAAGTTAATTTATAGACGTGAACTTTGTTATTAAAATTGTTCGGTTGTTTCATAATTTTCAATAAATGACTGACAGTTGAAAAGAAAAACGAACGGAAGAATCGCAAACCCGATCTTGCCCTCATCACAACACGCGATGCACTTTCCATAAAAAATGCAAAAACCGCGAGAATAAACGGACTCCCCTCCAGTATTTATTCAAATTAGACTATTTCACCGACCAAGTTCAACACGACACACAAGTTCCAAATTACCAATATTCATCACAGATTTGTCTAAGGTAAAATATTTTAAAATTTAAAAAGAGTCACTGTACGGCCACCGCTTTGGACACCTGACCTGGCTGTATAGGTAGGTTATATTACGGTTAGAAATGGATGGTATAGTGACAATAGTTTATTGTTAAACATGGAAGATCTGTCGAAGAAAACTTTTTAAACGAAGAGTATTTTGAGGTCATTAGGAAAGACAATGTTGGAACATTGATTAATTATGAGAGCTTTGGATTGGCAAAACTTTAATAATTAGGCAAAAAGGCTTTTTTTATTTCTGTACTTTGGTTTCTGTGTTATGAAGCACCTAGGTAACATATAATGTCGGTTTTATGGTTAGGATCATTACGCCTATACTGGATTTTTATACTTTTCTTCCATATTCTGTTATAAATTTCAGAAAATTTGGGAAAAATGTATTTTGGGTGTTGGTATGACTATGTTAGATTTAATTATTTCTATAGTAAAGAGAAGTTGTATAAATGAATAAGATGATAGGTGACCACAAAGGATTCGGATCGTGATGAAGTCCGAAGGACTGTTTAGGATTTTTTTTTCATAACCATCCACAAGATCTATCAAAGGTTGTTAAGTTTCATAGAAAATCGGAGATTTTTTCTGGTGGATTTGTAAACCCTGTTTACGGCAGGAAGAATGATTCCGAGACGTTACGATGTTTTTTGGGAGAGGTCCGGATCATCTTGGGATAACTGGGATGTTGAGCCTTTAACGCATGGATTTCCAGGAATCGAGGAAAATAGCGAAGATAGACGAATCCACCTCAGTTAAAATCGGATCACTTTAATCCAATTTGGGCATATTTGTACAAAGCACAAAACAGCAAAATCGGCGGATCGGGCAATTCAAAAAATATCCAAACTTTAAGAATAACTGAAACTCATTTCACTTTTTGAAATTTTTCACGAACAAAAAAAAATTAAACTTCAAACCTGAAGACGTTAGTAAATATTTTTTTATGTTAAGAAGCTTCGATTCAAGAAAAAGTATAAAATGACTTTAAAAAGTCGTTAAAAATATGTTTTCGGGTGAGAAAACAATCGAAAAAAACTTAAAGGTTTTCTTTTCTGATCCTTTTTTCACATCAATGGAAATTTTCCTTTATTCACCAACTTATAAAACTGTTTTTTCCCAATATTAGAAAAATGATTATATTCACTATTTTAGTGGTCCGTTCGACCAATTAATAATATCACAATTAATTACGGTTTTTAGTTGAGATGAAAAAAAAGGTAATGGCACGAGAGGGATTCGAATCCACGACCTTCGGCTAGTTGTTCTACCACCTGAGCTATCGTGACCTGGATCCACTCGGACATCAACTCCTCATCTAAATCTCACCTTACGAATTTTCCCGAATTTGAACTATAGCAAGAGGAGGTTGAGATGAGGAGTTGATGTCCGAGTGGATCCAGGTCACGATAGCTCAGGTGGTAGAACAACTAGCCGAAGGTCGTGGGTTCGAATCCCTCTCGTGCCATTAACTTTTTTTTCATCTCAACTAAAAACCGTAATTAATTGTGATATTAGAAAAATGGTAAATCCTCTAAATCTTTTAGGCCAGTGGAAAGAATTTCAAGAATATTAAACGTGCTGCGGGTTATTTTTTTCTTGTATTTCGGACCTTTTTAACTTTTGATGTATCGACGCATCTTTTCCCTTATAAAAAGAAAAGAAAAAAAATACCCCCGCCCTCCGCCGTTTTTCTTAATCATTATGCGGCGGAGTGGAAAACTGGCTTTCCCCCTGGTCAGAGGCCCTAAAACGGGAAATATGAAAATCCTCAGCAAAACGGAAAAAGGAGGTAATCTAATATTTTCACTTCTTGGAGTCCTGCATATAATTCCATTCGGGCAAAGGGAAATACTCGCCGAATCGTCATTCATGACCTAGACGCGGAAAATTGCAAAGGAAAACCGATTACTTTGACCGATTTTCGTCAATATAAAAACCAACCATTAAAAAAAAATAACCCATTTTTATTTTATTTTTTTTAATGAAAACGTTTTAGTAAACCGGTTGTAATACATGACCTCTTCAAAGAAAAGCCGCCCCTAAATTTATTGGAATTTACACGTTGCGCTTCGGTAAAGTTGAATAGCTGTGGCCGATTAATCGAAGCTTGTATTCCGGCATCATAGCTTTGTACTTTGAACAAAAAGCTGGTAAAAAATTTTTTATACTGTTTAAATGAATCGAGAGTAACTGAATGGAAGTTAGATTCACAGCTGAGTAATAACTAAACCACGTAAACAAGCGAGAATAGACGGACTCTTTTTTTTTTTTTTTTTTTTTTTAAATCTTCACCACCCCTTTCTTCTTCCCTTTCTATTACATTTCTCCCGTTTTAATTCTACTCATTTCTTTTCCAAATTATAATGAGCCTTTTTCAATCCTGCCATCCAAGAGTTCTCGAAATTTTTCGATATTCCTTGCATAATTGGGGATGGGACTCTCTCTACAAATAATAAATTCGCTAGTTTTCGGGGTCTGATTGACTAATTAATATCTTACAATTAATTAAGATTTTTAGTTGAGATAAAAATGCTAGTGTCACGAGCGGGATTCGAACCCACGATAGGCGAAATACACCGCTGCTCTGCCACTTGATCAATCGTGACCTCTATCCACTCGGACAACAACTTTTGAACCCCCCACTTAAAAATGGCAAAAAGGAGGGAAAATTCAAAAGGTCCCCTTCGTGACACTGACATTTTTATATCAACTAAACATTTAATTAACTGAATAAATGATAAATTTCATTCACTCTTGTTCATAAAATTATCAGAGATCATTCGCTATTAATTTATAACCCAATGTGATTGTTCAATGGACTTAGTGCGCGTTAGAAGTGCTTAAAATTTCCCAATGATTTTGTTTCTGTATTTTTAAGAAGAAAAAACCTGCTTTAACTTTAAAGCTGAAAAAGTTTTAAAGGCCAGGATCGACTTAGATATCTGGTTAAAGGTCGGGGGGAAGCGGTTTAATCCAATTCGAATTAAACCCGCCCAGAGGATAGGCGAGTGATTTAAATAGAGGTTTAAAATAATCCGAGGATATAGGAGTAATATAAATGAGATTACCGACAAAAGAAACAACAACAAGGACCTAGAGGTTAGCTTTTAAGACAAATCAGTTTAACTAGTAAAGATGGCGCTACGGCATTCTACTCCATCTTGGATGTACTATAATCGACGTTTTTTAACAAGTCAAACTTACCACAATGTATAACCAATATCACTAAAAATCATTGGTTTAAATCGGTTGTTCATTAGCGTACAATTTTGTAAAAGGGTGTATAATGATAGAAAAAAAAAGGTTAGGCATCTCGGTATGGAACTTTGCCAAGAAAACTGTATTTCCTCTTTAAGCGTAAATATTCCCATTAAATCAGCCAACGAGGCAATAATGTCGATTTAAAGCTGACCAATATTATTCAGTATTCCATTGAACAATCCTCATCTTCTCCCGGAACACACGATTTCCCCTTAGGACCCTTTAATCGGCAAACATCATCCTAGACGGTTTTGGCAACAATCCCTTTATCCTTTATATAAAAGGACAATCAACCGGTTAACTGTGATTCTCCGAATTCAACTTCCTGATGAGCATCAATAAAAACATCGATGGCCACCATCAATTAAAAATCGAAACTCGCCTCGCGACTCTACGGTTCACACTGTGATGGTTTTTTCAACACTCAAACCGTTATTATCACAGCGTACATTATTTTTATATGCATTATACATTTTCCAAACTTCGCCATTTCTGAACCATTATCAAGAACTTGATTTCTTTAAAATTAAAACTGGTCTTATTAGACCAACCATCAATTTTACAATAATATTATAGAATAAATAAATATTTACATTCTTATAAACCCATTGGTACAATTAAGATTTACATTTCACTATTCACTATTCACTTTTATCAACACAAGTTCATATGGTTTTGTTCGTTTTGATCTTCTGACCATGTTTCGGTTATGTAAGAGTATGGTCGCCTCCACGTTCTCGTACTGGCTGAGGTGAGCCTGGTATTTGGCGGCAAATCGTTGTATTTCCGCCGTGATTTCAGGGATCTTAAGATCCCTACGTAAGTCCTTATTCGTTATATACCAAGGTGCATTGACCATGTTACGTAGGATTTTATTTTGGAGTGTTTGTATGAGTTTAATATTTCTATATTTGGTGCAACCCCATAGTTGTATACCATATATCCACATGGGCTTTATGACTTGTTTATATAATAGTATTTTATTTTGTACAGCAAGATTGGAGCCACGTTCTATCAACCAGTATAGTTGTCTATACCTTAAACATATCTCTGTCCTTTTTTTTCTTCACGTGTTCTTTCCAACTCAGCTTGGCATCTAAGTTCATTCCCAGATATTTAGCTGGATTGCTGTATGGTGTAGTAGTTCCATCGATTTTGAGCGGCGGAACATGGTCCAACTTTTTGTTTGTAAAGATCAGATGAACTGATTTATGTTGATTTAGCTTGATTTTCCATTTTTTGTCCATTCGTTTATCTTATTACGTGCATTTTGGAGGATTTTGGTTGAATGGTTGACAGTCGGTCCTAGTGATATCATTGCGGAGTCCTATGTAAACGTTGCAATTTTTACTCCATCTATTTTCGGAAAATGACTGGTGTATAACAAGTAAAGCAGTGGACCTAATATGCCACCTTGTGGCACTCCTGCATTTATTCTTTTTAAATTTGAATATTGATCTTCTTGTTTGACCCTAAACAGTCTGTCAGGTACGAATCGATAACATCGACATACTGCTTTGGTAGCGTACCTTTTAGTTTAATGGTGAATCCTTCGTGACAGACCTTGTCAAAAGCTTACGAGGAAGATAGCAGAACAAATTTGTTTTTCTTCGAGAGATTTTTCTATTACGTCTGTTACTCGGTAAACTTGGTCTATTGTTGTATTGTTCGAAATCCAAATTGGTGGTCAGGAATGATTTTCTTTTTTTCAACTTTTTTAATAATAACTTTTCGAAGAGTTTAGACACTGTTGTTAGTAACGATATCGGTCTATATGATTTGACCTCGTTAGCCGGTTTTCCTGTTTTTTTCTTATCATAACGAACTCTGCGAATTTCCAGATGCTGGGAACGTATTTCAGTCTGATTGCAGCATTAAATAGATATGTTAGTTTAACTATACCCTTTTTAGGCAATTGTATTAGTATTTCTCCAGTGATATCATATCCTGGAGTCTTTCTAGGGGGTAAATTTTTAATTTTTCGTGCAACTTCTTTAGGTGAAACTAGCTTTATATTTTCTTCTCATGACGTTGTCGTTACTTCAAGTAAGCTGCTGTTGAAAATTTCAGCAAGGTAACGAGCAAACAATTCGGCTTTTTCTCTGCTATCTTTCGCCCATGTACCATCCTCTTTTTTTTTAATGGTGGAATTTGGGCGATTGGTATTTTAATTGTTTTTATGGCCTTCCACAGCGAGTAGTCAGTAGCTTCGCCTGGAGTTAGGTCCACTAGATAACTTGCGATTGAGTCGTATCGTAGGTTTTTTAGTTTTCGTTTAAGTTTTTGAGCCATACTGTTAAGAATATTTTTGTCTACCGGGTCTCTTGATTAATTAATATTTTTGCCTTTGGTTTCATTCATAGTTGCACATTAATCTCTCGGCCCATTTTAAATAAAAGACGTTTATTGTTAAAGCATTTTGTGAGGGTAAATTTTATTCAAAATACCTTACTGTTTTTCCTCGATACTTTTGAATACATCCATAATCCCAAATGCCGTCCATTGCACAAAAAAGGTAAAGATTCAACATAGCTACTCCCACACCAATGAAATGCCTAGGACTAGACTTAGATTTTGAATCCCCATAGAAGTCTTGAACAACTACGAAGTCTCCTAAGATCAAAATCCGTCCCGACCGTTAAGAAGCAACTAACGTTGTATAAGCCTTTACATTATACAAATCTACGTAAGCTACAAATATACAAATCTATGTAAACATCTCCGTAAAATTTTTATTTTGGGATTATACAAAAATATTTCTTCTTAAAACAGGCCCGAAACTATTATTCCTTTCAATACCTTTCTACCCGGTCATATGTGAAAAAACTTCGCATTATTAATCAAATTCTATCTCAACCAATACCTCAAATAAAGATTAATTAATTGAAAGGGGTCAATTGGACTAAAAAATCTAATGGATTATTAATAGACTTTTTCGTCATGTCATACCGTGAATATTTTACACGAGTTGAAATGAATTTTCCTCTGGTAAAAATACACCTCAGGATCAAAGTTTTCTTTACCGAACCCCTTTATTCAAAGAAACATTGTTTAGATATTAAAATGTTAAACTTTGAGAAACAATAAAGTTTTTTTCATGTATGCCAAAAAGAATTGAAATTTTTCCTTGGGACGACAAACCATTATTGATAAGTTTACTCAGTCATAAAATAAAAAAGATAAAAACTGACATATTTTCGTCAATTAAATTGCAAATTATCTGCTTCAAGAGCTTATAGAAATAACTAAATCAAATTTTGTACAAAGCATACCTTAACTAATTACCGCAGTTGGCTTAGTTAAGACTGTTTCAACCTTTTGATTGTTTGTTGTGTAAATCATTTGCCGAGGTCTTGCAAGTGAATCGATGACCCTCCAAGAACGGAATATTAATATCCAGTCAAAACAAGAAAGGAATAACTTAAATTAATGTTGAAATAAACAAATAAATAGAGGCGTTTCTTTGGGGTTAATCGAATTCCGAGCCGCCTTGTATCCAGCTGGAGTATTTATTATTTTTTTAACGAGTTACACAGGCCGGCTAAAGGGAAATCTTTATTTCCACGGTTGGGAAAATTCGAGGTGTTCTTTGCACAGGTAATCACTTAGCCTGGAGCTCCTCGTTGGATGGCTTTTTATTCGTTATTCCGTGTTTTATGTGTGGGGTCTAATTTAAAACGTACGTGTGAATAACTTGATTTAAAACCCCCCGACGTTTTAATTTGGTTTTCTTTCATCCTTTCTAGAAAACCTTCCTTAACTATACAATTTAGCTTTATTCATTGTTGTATTATTCAAAAATCTTTAAAAGAAAGGAAGTTTTCTCAAGTAACAATAGAATTATCAATTTTACTAAACTGTAGCAATGTTTAAACATTTATTCTTCAGTCCCAAAAAGTACAATTCGAAAAATCGAAAACACCGGCACTCGTAGGCAAACCTCGTCAAAAAATCGTAAGATCATGAATTGGACGGCGCTACGACCCAACACTTTTGCAATACCGAAAAGCGTTGCTGGTTTAGCCTATTCAATTGATATAAGGCAGCGAAAATTGCAATTCTTATAAGTTAATTAATCATTTATTATTCTATTGTAGGTACAAATAATCATTAAAGTACTTCGACTCATCACTCTGAGGTAAAAGTCCCTGGTTCGAATCCAGCGGCCCTGCATCATCTACCAAGACTACGTCATACAATGTTGACACCATAGGCAGATATCTCGTTTAGAGTTTCCTTACATTGATGGTGAATGTATATATTAGCGTAAATATAATTGTAGATTATTGAGTACTCTATCGCCCGTAAATTAGATTTTCTAATAATCCTAATATATATATTTTTTTGAGGAGAGCATTAGCCTCAACGGTTTCTAGTCCAGCGGCCTTCCATTCGAAACCGACTTACTTACAAATGGGCTTAAAATACACTGGAACCCTAATGTTCAAGCCATCTTGCGGTTGAAATACCGTCGTTCAAAAAAAAAAAAAAATAAATAAATAAAATGAAACAAAACCAATATCTCGTTTTGAGTTTCCTTATGGGAACATCGATGGTGAATGTATATATTAGCGTAAATATAATCGTACATTATTGAGTACCCTATCGACCGTAAATTAGATTTTCTAATAATCCTAATAAAAAAAGGGCGATGAAGGCATTGTAAATGTAAATAATAAACCATACCAGGTTGACACAAGAACACTTTTCGGCCAAAGTCCGCGATGTGTCCGGCATGTAGAGAACGATTACCATATGGGTCCCATCTATTCGAAGGGCGTAATTGGCTCCTTATAGAGAGCGTGTAGAAATGCTACCCGACAGTACTGTATGTAGTAAGAGTACGTAGGTCTCATGTTCCTTGGAGAAAACTGTAGAATTGCATGCAATACTCTTAGTTTTGTGTCCCCTAATGGTGAATGTGTCTTTGGTGAGATTGTGTAGTGTGAGAGGGCCGATGGAGGAATATCGAGTATTATTAACCAAGTAATATTATTAATTAAAATTCTTGTGATTTTTTTATATTTATTCAGTATTTTTAAATTTTTTAAATATATATTTACTTGCTCAGCCAAGCTTTGTAATTTTTTTCGTAATGGGTATTAATATTATTAAAAATTTGAGTTTTTAACTTCACGGTGAAATTTTTTTAAATAGTATTGTCTTTATATTTATATTAATTTTTAGAATTCCTTTCGTAATTCAATGTAAAGTAAATAAAGTAAACCATTTTTTAAAAAAGTGCTGAAAAGTTAAAAAACAGAAATTATTAATTATTATTATTATACCAACCACTGAAATACGACATTCTTCAAGGTTTTACTTTAAGTACGTTGATTATTTTTTTATAAACTAAACTTTACGTATTGTCCCTACTTGTATTTAGGAGTTATAATTGACCTATTAATTATTTTTTTCTAACGGCTTGGTTGAGTTGAAAAAGCTAGTGTCACAAGCGGGATTCGAACCCACGACCTTCTGCCCATACGCACCACATAAGCGGATCGTCTAGCAGATGAAGTCACGACAGCTCAAGTAATTAGGGAATCGGCGTATTGACCGGAACAGGTTCGAATCCTGCTAGTTAAACTAGGTTTTTCTCTCAACCAAGACCTTATATAATTTTTTAAATTAATTAATTTATTGTTGTTCTTATGTTAAAAATATACCTCTTAAATCGTAAAAATAAATCATATTAATAAAGATAAATTGTATATTTACTTATGAAAGCTTATATTAAAATAGGTACTCTAATTAAAACAAATAAGTACACAGCAGCTGTTAAAAATACCCGGTAATTGCGATTGTTATACAAATTAATTTCCCCTGTAATTTTAACCCTTCAGAGAGTAATTATGTTAATGGACTTCTTTTTGGGCTTTGCGTTAAATTTACAACGGCAACCACATTCCGTGTAAAAAGGCCGTGGAGCAAGCATAAACGAAAGTGAAATAATGCCCGTTTCTCCTTCTCTAAAGTTTCCCCTCGAAGTAATTCGTTCAATCGTCAATTTTCGCAGGGTTTGGAAGAAAACCCAGTGTATAATTTATTCAACCGGGTTGTGGATTCGTGTCCGGTCTGGAGAAAGGGGCGCCTAGCGTAAACAATGCAGCCCGACAAAGTATCTGCATAACCGTCGAAAGACGAACGTTTATGCCATAGAACAAATCCTTTATTCAGCAGGTCTTGTTTCTCAACCTCGGTACTTTTTTCACCCGACCGCTGGGCTTAAACGGAACTTTTCTTTTAATAAAGTGCCGACTTGAGACTTCGCTTAGGGAAAAAATAATTTGCCTCTTTTAAAATCTATGAAAGATGAAGATGAAAACAGACAAAAACCAAGAAGATTTAAGTAGAAAAATAATGAAACGGCAAAATTCTGACCGAACAAGTAATAGTTATTTATCAATGATAATAATTTAAATTTTTAATGCACGTTATACTAACAAAAAAATAAATTGACTAGAAAAAGAACTATATTGTAATAATCCTTGGCCAAATGATCCAAAAAAAGGAACAGACGACCCCAGCTGTTGTGCTCAAGCTTAATTAACATATCTGGTGGTATTACAACTCGCTCTCTATACGGCGCCAAAAAAAAAAAGTTCACAACTTATTTATTCCGAAACTGTTTGTGCATCAACCGCTGACTTTCTCAGACAGGTTAGGTCGCCCCTTGTACGATTTCGATTTTCTGGGGAATGCGAAAACATCATTAAAGCCAAATATTTTGGTTAACTCCTACTGAAAATTTCTAAGTAGATTCAGCCAACCGAAACAATATTGGAAAATTAGATAATGAAAATTTCAATTGTGAAAAAATCGATACCTGTAAACACATCTTATTTTATTACGTGCAAATCGCTTAACACAGCGGTTAAGTGGACAATTTATTTTTTGCAAAGCTCCCGGTGGACGATAAATCCTCCGATTTGGCTACAAAAGGCCAGTCGAGGGGGGCTAAGTTAATGAGACACGAGCGATCGAGCACATCACTGGGATTTATAACCGGTTTGCGTCCATGAAACAAATCCAGCCCTAAACCGAACACCCGTTACGTCCGTTTAAATATTCAGCTCAAATCGGGTATATAGAACTGCAAATTTTCACAAACTATTCTTTCTCCTTTTAAAGGTTTTTTCTTTTTTTCACTGATAAATATAAAGAAAAAAATGTTTGCCCAAGTTGGATTAACGGTAATTGGTGTTTTGGACGTCAAAACCAATCCCGTTTCACACTACTTGAAAAAAAATTTCGAATGCATCTAATAGAAAACTTAACCTACACCCACTACTAAAGTTTAAACCAAAACCGACAAAAAAAAGATGCCCATATGCAAAACGGTTAAGCCAGGTCAAAACAGAGAGCCAAGATGATCATGGGCAGCCAACTCGACTTCTTACACGCAATTTGCTCTTATATGGTGTTTAAAATTATCCAGCTCAACCATAGGCTATCACAACGGCAAGTCGAGCCTTCTGTTGGGGGGGGGGGCGTGGAGGAAGAGGCTTGTGGATATCATAGCAATGTAAGCTGTGAAAAAAGAACAATATTTAAAGTCCCCCATCCCACATAGGAGTTCAAAGACAGTTTGAAAAAGGACGTAGCAACTAGACTCGTACTCCACTGATATATTTTACGGGGAGATAAAATCGACTATCAACAGGAGGAAGTGAAAGCTTAAATTTCCCATGTCTAAAAAAAACATCGCACTACAATGAATAGAATCAGGTCTAACCACGGAATAAGTGGAACATATTTGAATAAAATAAGGCAAAGACGGAGTGACCTATGTTTAGTTTCCGAAGATAGGGAAAACCTCGAACATTTCATAGTGAAATGCAAAAAGTAAAATAATGAATGAAAAAAGATGTTGGACAGACCTGGAAACTGATCAATCCGTTTAATTATAAATCCATAATGCAATTAAATCATTTCGAAGTGTACAATGCAGTTTTGGAATTTCTAACGGCTACGAAATTACAAATTGATTACAAAAAGGTACAGATTGTCTCCGAGCTAATTGCCAAAGGAGTATACATTTAAACTTAGGTTATTTCCGATATCGCTCTTACCCTTAAACTAAGCAATGAAGATCACTAATTGCTGAAGCTCGTCTGACTGAGCAATACATCAATAAAACAGGGTTCATCGTTGATTCCCTCTGTTAAATAAACTCCAATTGACTTAACAATATTTTAAATCTCGGCCTCAACTCAAAAGATTCCGTAATAGCGAAACGCTCGAGCCAGACTGAAACCACGCTGGACCGTCTGTGCCGGCAACGGTTTAAGAAGAAGAAGAAAAAGAAAAATCACTTCATTCTGGTACTGGTGTCCCCAAAGAATAATTTACATGAGATAAAATATAATAACCTTATGATGTCACAAAATTTAAAAAAAGGGAAAAAACGATAGATAGAAATCGTGGCACAATGTATGCTAGAAAGGCGAGCCAAAAGAGAAAATTAACAAAAACAAAAGTAATAAGTGTTATAGTGAGGTCTCTGCTTGGAGGTAGAGGAGGTGATTATAAAGATGGAATTTAAAGGAGGAAGCATGACGAATAGAAAGGGGAACGGAGTTCCAGAGTTTAAGGACATGGATCAGAAAGGATCATTCGAAAGTATGGGTTGTATGTTGCGGAAGGATAAGGCCGATTGGGGATGAGCGGGTCTTATGGGACTGATGTGAGGAGTTGAATTGAAGGGAATGGATGATGTAAGGAGGACGACGAGTGTGGATAGACTGGAAAAAGAAAACAAACTAGGAAATACTGGGCACGGAAGGAGGGAACAGCCCTACAATAGAATAGGCGTTGTTGCGGTTGTTACGATGCTCACCACTGTAAGGCAAAAGTCCAGGGTTCAAAACCAGCAGCTCTGCATTTTCGACATATCGATTAAAAAAAAAAAAAAAAAAAACCGGCACCGCGAACAAACCCCTTAAAAGGTCTTGGGTTGGTCGGCGCTACGACCCAACACTTTTGAAATACAGAAAAGCGTTGCTGGTTTAGCCTATTCAATTGATATAAGGCAGCGAAAATTGTAATTCATATAAGTTAATATTTTCTGACAGCGAAAATTGTAATTCTTATGAGTTAATTAATCATTTATTATTCTATTGTAGGTACAAATAATTATTAAAGTACTTCGACTCATCACTGTGAGGTAAAAGTCCCTGGTTCGAATCCAGCGGCCCTGCATCATCTACCAAGACTACGTCATACAATGTTGACACAGGCAGATATCTCGTTTTGAGTTTCCATACATTGATGGTGAATGTATATATTTGCGTAAATATAATTGTAGATTATTGAGTACTCTATCGCTCATAATTTAGATTTCCTAATAATCCTAATATAAGTTTTTTTTTTTTTTTTTTTTTTTTTTTTTTTTTTTTTTTTTTTTTTT
>CM077110.1:1260345-1271529 GCA_039619505.1 Cimex hemipterus | reverse complement strand
ACGGGAGGGGTGCATGGTCGCAGTTTAACCTCATGCCCGGGAGGTACATTTATTGTTTCAATCTAAAATGTTCTAACATTGTATAAATACATTTTCTTAATCTAAACTTTTCAAGTATTGTATAAATTTATTGTTTTAATTTGAAATTGTTTGGCATTGTATAAATTCATTTTCTTAATCTAAACTTTTCTCGTATTGTATAAATTTATTGTTTTAATCTGAAATTTTCTAGCATCGTATAAATTCGTTTTCTTAATTTAAAATTTTCTAGAATTGTATAAATTCATTTTCTAAATATGAAATTTTCTCGCATTGTATACCATCATTTTCTTAATGTAAAATTTTCTACCGTTGTATAAATTCATTTTTTCTCATCCAACTTGCATTTGTAAAATATAAACAATGTTTATAAATCCCAGGCCCTGTAGATGATCTCAGTAAAAATCAAAACGTTGGCGCAGTGAAGAAAACGTTTTTCTAAAACCATAATTCAAATACGGCTAAAAGAATTTTAACTACAAATATACCTGTTGAAAGAAGATGAACGTAGGTTTTAACATATGTGTCATAAAAATATATTAACGATTTCTATAAGAAAAATCTGGAAATAAGACCATTATTTGCCAAAAATTAAACGAAAATTTTAATATTTGATACATTTATAAAATGAACGAAACGATGTGTTTAAAAAAATTATCAACCATGAAAATCGGTTTTCTAGGTTTTCAGAAAAATGACGTCCGCGAGTGTAAGCTCATAAGGATTTTATTCTCCTTCAATCACGACAATTTAGACAAATCTAAGTTTTGCTCATTTTCTCATCCATTGCTTATTTAATTTGTTAAAATATAAAAAAATCAGTTTTTTGTTGATTTAATTTTATAAATTAAACCGTATTATAAAATTATGCGCCGTAGAACGTTTTTATTTCATATTAACCAACGATGAAATTATTACACCGAAATAATTCTTTTTAATCTATAAATAATGATTTATGATAAATTAATTAAATTTGTTCTTACTTACAATTTTTACTAGTATTTAATTTATCAAATTAAAATGAATTCATTTAAATTGCTAGAGGAATTTGTGAACAGCGTCTAAAATTGATTATAAAATTGAGAGGCAAGGAAACTTATTGAGGGTTGTTTTTATTGAATTTTACTCTCCATTCACCGTACTAGTGTTCTATGATAATGAGGTAGTCTTACGAAAATCGAAAAGCTAGAAAAACAACACAGTTTGTAGTTGTTGTGTCACAACAAAAGAAAGCGGTGAGTGTGTTAGGTCGCTTGGAGAAATCTGACGTGGATATGTTCAAAAGTAATGGACCTAAGACGCATCCTTGAGGAACACCAAAAAGGATAGTATAGCGTATGAAACAGATAAGTGGGCTTTTAGATCTACGAATTAAATAGGAAGAAGAAAGAAAATATATCACTCCAAAGGCTCCAGCAGGGCAGTACTGCTTAGGTTTAAAAGCTGTGAAAATATCCTATAACCTTTAACGCTAGGGACGGTGGTGGTGTTCCTCGTTCATGGTATTTACCACTTTCTCGATTTTTTATGGTTTAAAAAGTGTCGAAAATAGAAAATCAAAGAGCAAGAGGAGACTCTCTAGACTTCTTTTTCCATATATATACTAATTGTTGACAGATCTGATAACATACGGCACGCCTTTGCTGCAACGTTTATCGGGAGTTTTGACCCACCTTTGCGTACGGATGCTGGAGTGGATGGGGTGCAGGCATCAGCTGGTGTTTCCCGCTGAACCAGCCCGCGGTCGTCCCGACGACGAGCAACGCCGCCAGGAGGAACGTGGCGATGATCGCCCCGACGACTATCTTGCTCCTCGATGACATCACGATCGCCATCTTCCATCACAGAATCACAGAAACACCGTTTTGTGAGATCACTCAACACCCACGGGACACACTTCGCACATAATTAGAACAGCAGAGGGCAAAATGAATGGAAACAAATTCGAACGCAATTGTACATAAAAAAACAAGTAAATATTCACCATTTGATTATTTCAAAATATAATAATATTTAGGGATATATATTATACATTTCACAATTTCCAAAAACTCCATTTTCCAAAGTGGATTTATTATTATATATTGCTACATTATCATTCATTAGTTAACTAAATTTCTACCATAAAAAAAGCATTAAGTTTTATATATATACATACTATAAAATTACTAGTAATATTACTATAAAATGAAGTCAGTCCATAATTTTGAGGGGATTATTTAAATTTTCCATTTTTCGATTACGATGCTATTTTTATTGCTCGTATTTAATTATTATTTTCTGGCATCAATTAATTTTGGATATCAAATATATATATTCCAAACTCACACTACTTCTTAAACACATCACTGATCGTGAAATGCTGGGACAAGTCTGACGTAGTGAAGGACAGCTAGGACGATGATGTGATGGTCGGAGGGTCTCAATGTCCTACCACCTCAACTTGACTCAAATAAATTTCTCGGTTTGGTCGCTTTTATTCTCATCCTCCAGGGGTTTCCATTATGGCAAACTACACCAGCCAGGGTAAAAGCAAGCCGGGCCAGAATGTAGGGATAGCGTTATAAAACTCATCTCGGATCAACAAGTAACGGTATTCGGATCATTTTAGGTCTCATTCTAGTCTGTCAAAAAATCACCCAAGATAATGACAATCCAACCTTGTCATGAAAACTAAACCAACAAGAACAAATGGAATAATCGTTGACTATCACTGTTCAACATACTCAATTTTGATTTACGAAAATTTATAATTTGTGGGTTTAAAACTCATCCTGCACTTTAAGCACATCGCTGCAGATCGAATAAAGCTGAACACGCCTGACGGTCTAAATTATCAGATGGACCTGAATGTCTTTGATTCGCTCTATTTAACAATATCGACTTGACTTACTGAAATTTTTTAATTTGGTTTTTCAATTATCTTCCTGGTCATTCATCTCAAAGGATGGTAAAACCCGTCAGTCAGGCTAAAACACCGGATCAGGACAACTTTCGGCTGTCAGGTCAAAATCCAAATTTGCTTAAAATTTATCAATAGTTCGATGATTTTTTATCTCAGCCTGGTTCCTAAAACCACTAATCAAGTTACCTCAAATAATAATGGGTCTACTTAAAAGGCCAAACACGCCTGAGAAGCCAATGCAGCGAGAACAGGCGGACCTTGACGTACAGCTAGATCTGGTTTAATACAAATCTGAGTTGGATGAGTTGAGTTTAGTTAATTTGAATCTTTCTGACCTCATGATCTTATCCTCTCTCAGCAAAGAAGACTAAAGCCTTTAAAATGACCATCTCAAAAAAAAAATCTTACATAAAGAAGGAGAAACAGTGAAACATGTCATACATGTCATTTATAACGCCCAAATAAACGAGCTAAGATGAATCCAGAAAGTGCTAAACATCAATTTGAGGTGTGCAATTTTCGAAAATTGAAAATAAATAAGGGACAATTCCACAATTTTCTTTTAGGTCGCAATGGAAGAAATGAGACTGTGGTCACCGGTGACCCGGAAAATAAAATGTTATTAGCAGCGTGAAAATAAAAGTGTATACACTTTACACTACGTAGACTCAGTCCGCTGGGAAACATCTTTGAAACGTGTGACTTAGGGTTAATTCGAATTAACAATTTTTTTTTTTTTTTTTTTTTTGACTGACCAAGTGACACTTCCAGCAATTATATTTACCTCGAGGTTTTACTGAAGCCAAAATATCATTCGGGGGGGAAGTTAAAGAAAATATTCAATTACCTATGTCATGGGATCTTCATCAGTAAACATTTAATATTACTTTTTTTATTGTAATTTAATTTGGTAGCAAAAATATTTTACAGTATTTACAGTCCGTAAGTTTAAAGTCGACGGATTTTTAAGCTTAAACCGCACCCCTCACTGCAAATCCAACAGTTGTTCATTATTCAACAATGGAATGAGAGAAGACACATCATTTTAAATCATTTGCTCATCTTGTCCGAGTTTCCCAGAATAGTCTCTGTCGTGGGATATGTAAATTAAAGTGCTAAACGTTTCCGAGTGGAATAAGCTGGCCAAGCTCAACTTCCAACGATATGGTAACTGACGTTCCCAAGCCCTTTTAAATTATCAATTATGTTTTATAAATCCGCTTCGTCCTCATACGAATTACTCGGTTTAATTTTAAATTTATCTAATTATATATTTATTGTTTTTTTTATATTATTTATACATTTAAAGGCAAAACATTGGACTTATATTGTTTCTGGATTTATTTGTTTATTTTCCAAAATAACTACGAATCAAAATTAACAGTCGGCTTAAAGCATAAACACAATATTAAAAACCTATTTATTACCTTTATAAAGCGTTACAAATCCGGTTATATTCTTTAGATTGAAAATAAATAAACTCTAAATATCTTCCCTTCCAGAGCTAGATTATCGTGTGAGTAATTCTTGTTTTTAAATTATTTTATTTGATGACAAAAACAAATCTAATTTTAAAAATATTTTGTTAAAAGCACGAATTGCAGTTGCAAAGAGCGCAGAGACTGTTGCATATCATTTTAGTCGTACCGGTTTGAGGATCCACTATGTTCGACAATGGTGAAGTAGTGGCCGACAGCAGGCGTTTTATTTCAACGGCACCATTTTTAGAATTGTTTGAAACTAAAACCTGATGCATTTATTTCTTTTACTTCTGACTTCGAGTTTCGTTTTTTTCTACACCAACCCTCGTGTAAAAGTTAGACTGCATAGTCCTCAGCTTAGAATATAGCTGGAACCAGTCCAAGGGTTTACTAGGGTGTAAATCCCTTTTATCCCTACTCATGTTCAATATTCCAGTTTTGATCCCATCAGTATACCATATTGGAGCCCCATTCTAAACTTTGGGGTTTCTATTTTTAAGAGATTTTATTTTTTATATTGTATATTTTATTATATAACTCTAATTTTTATTTTATTGTATTTTACTTTTTTTTTTAAACCGACACCCCGAAGGTTCATATAATCTTATTCTTGAAATACCCTCGTTAAACAAATAAATAAATAAAATTAAATAGAAGAAGTAAGATCTTGAATTGGACGGCGCTAGAAGCTAACACTTACGAACTACAGGGGAGAGTTGCTGGTTTAGCCTTTCCAGATGATTTAAGGCAGTGTAAATTGTAGTTTTTATAAGTTAATTAATTATTTAATATTCTATTGAGGGTTTACAATTTTTTTTTAACCAATACCCTAAAAGTTCATATAAATTTGCTCTTGAAATACCCTCGTGAAACCAAAAAATAAATTAACAAAAATAAATAGAAAAAGTTAGATCTTGAATTATACGGCGCTAGGATACAACACTTATGTACTACAGGGGAGTGTTGCTGGTTTAGCCTATCCAGATGATTTAAGGCAGTGTAAATTGTAGTTTTTATAAGTTGATTAATTATTTATTATTCTATTGATGGTTTATAAATGGTTTTTTTAACCTACACTCTGAACGTGCATATAAACTTGCTCTTGAAAAACCTCCGTTTAAAAAAAATATATATATAAATGAATATCTTGAATTGTACGGCGCTAGCATCCAACACTTATGCACTACAGAAAAGTGTTGCTGGTTTAGTCTACTCAGTTGTTTTACGGCAGTTTAATTATGATTCAATACAGTACAAATAGGTGTGATTTTTTTTTACGTGGGTCTTCGTAGATTCAAATCCAATGACCCTGTATTTGAACCAGACATATTTACAAACGGACTTAAAAAATGCTGGAACCTTAAGTTTCATATAACCTTCTAGTTGAAATGCGATCGATAAACAAATAAAATGAAATAAAAACAATATTAACTATAAAATGGCATGTACAACGAAACAAAAGTTTCTCTTACTAGTATTTACGAATAATTGTTTAAAAATACGATTAACTAATACTCCAACAAATAATATTCAATAATAAGATTTGTAGTACATCTTGAAGAATGTGAAACGCCAATTTAAATGATGAGATTCTCCAAAAAATATTAGGGATTTTGTATAAACACGCCAATTTTTTTAAATTGGATTTTTCCTGTTCTTTGATAGAGTCGTTTAAACGATTTTCTAATTTTGTATTATTTGTAAGCAGTATTTCTCTCATCAAGGGGGAGAGTACCTTCCTCAGACTAGCTGTATCATCCAATATTTACCCTTTAAAACCCCCGGCTCTCGTTGTACGGTAAAATATGAGACAGAACGCGATATTAAACTCCGAAAACGGTTCGTTGCCAGCTTACTATCAGGAGGAGAGAAAAGAGACTGATGAAAGCTTTTTGCAAGCCCTCGAAATTCTTTTATTGCCACTATGAATAAATTGTAGGCGGATTTGCTCCTTCGCCGCTCACACATGTCGCGTACGTCTTTTTTTCCGTTTTTTTATACATCCTTCTTTCTTTTTTAACACTCGTCGAAACTGAATTTATTATATGTTGCGCCTCGAGGGCGCGGCTCAGCTGAAGACAGCATAAAACAGCGACGTGACGGGCCTACAGACCCGTTTCAAATTCAGGTCAAACTCAAATTTATGGGCTACTCGTGCGCCATGGTTTTTCGGCCTGCGGACCCATTGTTTTCTCCGGCTGCAAAAAATCCTCCAAGGATCAGCTAAACGTTTCCAAATCCCAATTTTTTTCTCTAGGATTGATCGTGTTTTTGTTTTGTTTTTTGAGGAAAATATTTAAAAACCCCTTCACATTTGGAAAAACGTGAAAATTATGCGAGTCATGCGCAATGTTAATTTTAATTCAGGTTAATTCGTAAAACTTTGCCAGAAGGAATTGTGCACCTTTTCGGCTGGATCCTCAACCGGAGAATTATCAAATTTTTAACCCAGAATCGTGAAGAATAATTTTGATTATGAAATTTTTACTTGTTATATTACTACCATACTTTTGGGTCCGCGTGGTACCGCACATCCTCTATTCATAGGGTCCTAAAAAGGCTTAGCCTCTAAGAAAAATACAGCCCTTACAAAAATAAAAATTGAGCTAGAATTTCTCTAAGAACGGTGGGATTAAATAGACCGATAATTTCTCTACGCCTAGATTGATCTGAAACTGTTCCGACAACTTAAAAAAATTCTGTGCGTAAATATGAAATATTAAGGTGTGATGAATTAGCGAAAAAAAGACCATTTTTCCTGAGATCTCAACAGGAATAATTTCGATAAACAATGAAAATTAACATTGATCTTACTATAATATGCAATGTACAAAAAAAAAAATCTGTTCAAAACTTGTTTAAGAATCAACGAGCCAATGCGGACCCAACGGGTTACCCCCGGCTAAGATTAATTAAACCGATAAATATAATACAAGACTGATCTTACGTTAATTTGACAGCTTAAAAAAAGGTCTAGGTGAAATGAATTGTTTTTATCCGCGATGAATCAGGAAATCAAACCTTTGATTTCTCCCTCAATATTTTGACAGTAATTAAGCCGATCGAATTTACATAGACGCTGAGGATAATGTGACAACATAACAATAAAAAAAAGGCTGTGGGGAAAAAGCGCTCTGAATCGTGGAGAATGAACGAGTACGAGCGGACCCAAGGGCAGACTTGTCGCTTGAATTTCCACAATTGCTCAAAATTGCAAATATTTTATGTCGATTTTGATCTTACAATAAGTTAACATCCAAAAACCATTTGGCCATTATTCAAAAAATTACAAAGAGATATTTTTTTTTGACTTCATTTATTTATATCTACAACTGTACATGCATTATATACAACCAGGAGATTGGATTTCAGACTGTGTGTTTGGCATTATGGGCGTTATAGAGAAAGCTACCCACTGGCAGCCGCTCTGGATTAATGAAATGAATTAATGAAATCATTTAAGAGGTCTCTTATCCATTTTCTTTTCAGACGTTTACGTGGTAATTGTGGGGAATGGAGTGATTGTATTTGTGTGTTGGTGTGATTTTGTAATTTACTATGAAAACGTCTGTAATATGTTTTGATGGATGAAAAAACTGTTGGGATTTGAAGATCTCTGTGAAGTGTATTATTGTTTACATAAAATGGGGCAGAAACAATTAGTCTTAAAATTTTGGATTGAAAACTTTGTAATCTTTGAATATTGGAATACTTGGCCGATCCATATACTTGGCACCCATACATCCAAATTGGTTTGAGTAGGTATATGTATGTCGAAAGTTTTGATTTTAATGGTAATTTTGATTGTCTGTTGAGTAGGTAATAAAGAATTTTAAATCGTTTGTTCAGTGTCTATTTTTTGTAAATCGTGCGTGTGGTAGTTAGTCTTCTATCAAATGTAAGTCCTAAATAGTTAACTTTGTCGGATTGTGGAATAGGTTCATTGTATAAGTATATGCTAGGGCAAGTCTCACGACGGAGTGTAAAGGTGATATGTTGTGACTTTGAGGGATTAAACTTTATTTTCCAAAGATTGCTCCATTTCTCAATTGTTGATATGTGGTTTTGTAACATGAGTGAAGCTTGTGTAGAAGAGAGATGGCTTGTTAATATGGCGGTGTGTCATCTGCGTATGTGGCGGTAAGTGTATTCTCATTTGTGGGCATATCAGAAGTAAAAATTGTGTACAACAGCGGAGCGAGTATTGACCCTTGTGGCACACCCGCAAGCACTTCTTCCATCCCAGAAGTCTCCGTACCCTGGTTTACTGCGAAAAATCTCTCTTTAAGGTATGATTGTATAATGAGATAATATACCTGGGGTAAAAATAATTTTAATTTATATAATAATCCCTCATGCCATACTTTGTCGAAGGCCTGAGAAACATCTAGAAACACTCCAGTCGCGTACAGTTTCTGCTCGAGACACGAAGTAATGAAATCTGTCACTCTGTGAAGTTGACGAGTGGTGGAATGATGAGTTCGAAAGCCAAATTGATGGTCTGGTAAGCTGTTGTTCGAAGTAGCAATAGAGATAATTCTTTTGTAAATTAATTTTTCGAATAATTTAGAAGGAACGGGTAACAAACTAATAGGACGATAAGATGATGTGGAGCTTAAATTTTTATGGGGCTTTGGGATCATTTTAATGTAAGAAAGTTTCCATTGTATGGGGAAGTGTGTAGTCCTCAAAATTGCGTTAAATAAAGAAGTCAGAAAGACGACTGCTTTTTTGGGAAGTTCTTGTAGAACTTCAGCTGTTATCAAATCATGACCAGGTGATTTCTTTTTAGGAAGCTGTCGTATTTCTTGTGATACTTGTTTTGGAGTAATTGGTTTAGGTGGCAGATCTGTAATAAATTTATCGTGTTCAGTGTTCATTATGTTATAAGGTTTGAATACTTCAGAGAGATGTTTCGCAAATGTTTTGGACTTTTCTTTATCAGAAACGATCCAGGTTCCATCATCATTCCTGAGAGGAGTTGAGACAACGCTATGACGCAGGATACGTTTAGTACTACGCCAGAGGCTCCCATCCTCTGTTGACAAGCTTTTTAAATGTGTCTCGTATGATTGTTGTTTAAATTGTTTTATTTCTTTTACAAATACGATGCTGTTGAACCATGTAGAAAGAAAGGAAAAGACGTAAATAGCTAGTGAGAGAAAGAGCAAAAAATAGAAGGAGGGAAAGAGAGAGGTTTATTACAAATACGATGCGGTTGAACCAGGTAGAAAGAAAGGAAAAGAGGTAAAGAGCTAGTGAGAGAAAGAGCAAAAAAAAATAGAGAGCGAGAGTGAGTAAAAGAGAGGGAGATACTTGCAGGCAAGTGTGAGAGAAAGAGGAAGGCAATAAATGTTGACTACTTATCAATAATATTAAAAAGTGAAATCTTATCATTTCAAAATCACTATTAAAGTATATAAAAAGAAGTTAAACATATTTGCAAATCATGAAAAATTTATTGGTCATATCACATCCTGTTATCGTTATGCATTATTTGATTACCTGTAATTTAAAATAGGAGAATTGATTTTCGGCGAGAGTTGAATTATCTCAGTAACTCATAAATAAAATACAACATTTAACTATAAGATTGATCGATTTTAATTGAATATTTTTTAAATATAGGTCAGAACATCTAGGAAATTTGGCCAATGAGCCCTTCGAACCAAAAAAACCGAGGGAAATTTTACAAAATTTGCATAATTTAAAAAAAATATGTAGTTCTGCTTTTTTTTACGTATGTATCGCAACATTATTTTATCATTCAATACTGTGTTTAAAACAGGATTTAAAATATTATGAAGGATCGAACAAAAGGAGATTAGATGTAAATAGAAGTTTTGGAAAAGGAAAAAACACGGTTACGAGTAAGGCGAGCCAACGAAGTTCAATGGTTCATTTAGTGTCCATTAATTACTTAAATACTCTCACAAATACTTTCGTGTATAAATTAGGAGTCACATAACATCCAGGTAATTAAGGTTTTAAGTTGAGATTAAAAAAAAACAAAAAAACACAGTGTCACCAGTTGGATTTGAACCCACGACCTTCGACTAATTACGCCATTGCTCTACCACTTGAGCTGTCGTGACTTAAGAGGTTATGTCGGCTTAAGTGGTCGTGAGCGGCTTTAGCCGAAGGTCGTGGGTTCGAATCCCACTCTTGACACTGTTTTTTTTTTTTTTTATAATCTCAACTAAAAACTTTAATTAATCGGTCAAGCGGACCACGAAAAATAGTGAATTTAAACATAAACATGAATTTTACACTCGAGGAGAGAATAGCTACGGGTTTGCTCATAAGGCCGACTGTGTCCGTCCAAGTAAAGTCGCCTCTTCTAAAGTGGGTTGAAATTCACATAAATGTGTAGAGATTAGTGACCGTTAACGGATAATTATTCAGATATCGTGAGATGCGGTCTGGTGTGATGTAGGTATCAGAAAAACATTTACTTTATCGGGCCAACGTTTCGATCTTTTATTGAGATCATCTTCAGGGCCTGGTATTAACAAAAATAGTTTACATTTAGAAAATACATATAGAATTTGGAAAAGTGAATTTATACAATGCAAAAAAAATATATTTTATATTCCATCAAAGTATTTGTACACACTCGAAGTGTTTGTCTTCTGTGTAATTGTGCCATGTCGTGTTGAGAGTGCAGTGAGATTTTATTGTTTCATGTTTATATATGTTGGATTTTGTAAGTTTTGTATAAGTCTTTTGTAATTGTCTCTTATATACCTACATTTTTTT
>CM077110.1:1231644-1259945 GCA_039619505.1 Cimex hemipterus | reverse complement strand
TCATTCATTCTCTCTCTCTCTCTCTCTCTCTCTCTCTCTCTCTCTCTGACCCATGGCTTGACTTCCACTCCTAATACCCTTTTCAGCATAGAATTTATGTACTAAATAAGCTAATATTCGGGCTAAATAAGATAATATTCGTTTCATGATTTCAATAAATTCAAAATCAAGACAATGTCAACTAATTACTAATCTGATCTCCTTAATTATTAAACTAATTAGTAACACGGAAACAACTTTCTTCTATATAAAATATAAATTTTAATAAGAATATATAAAATACAGTACACTCACGTAGTCGTAAGACCACAAGTTATAAAGAGGGTATAAAACTTCCTACTGTAAACATAGCATTCGCTTATAAGAATAGAATCAATAAGCTGTGGTCTCGTTTAAAAGCATCATGTATTATAGTGTATTATAGACGAAATATTCAATGTAATATACAGGTTTTGTTGTATAAACTTCAGCACTTATTATATTTGCCGAACAAAACAATGCTTATATTTACGCACCCAAAAGCACGGTTTCGATTACAATAACTCGGTTGGGACTGGCACCTCATTATCTAAACACCGTCAACAAAAACACCAGTTCAACTTGGAAAGAGGAAAGTTACCAGAAAGAGAAGAGAAAGAAAACAGAATAAGAATAAAAGAAGTTTTTCACATTACATTCACACCTGCAATACACAAACAAAAAGTACAGCAGCGTAGTAGTGAAATTTATGCCGGGTTCAGAAACATAAAATGATAAGCATAACCCAACTCAACAAAGTGTATAAATTACTAATTTATTTAATAATACTATGCCTATTAATTCAAACAATATTGATACTTTAATTTCAGCTTATATATTCAAATAATTACGTTTTTATCTATAATTTGTAGTACATTACAATTAGCTTCAACCAGCGTACTTCAACGTAACAGTGAGCAAAATTAAACTCGAATGTTACTAAAATATTGTCCGTTTAATTGATACTGCGTCATTATCACTTTCACTATAATCACCATCACTTCCGAGATGTAGCGGCCATTGTATTTTTCTTCATTGTCTTTTAAGGTTTGAGGGAATCGCGATGCGAGGTTTCTGATGTGCTGTTTGACGGTAGATGGGAGGGTTTTGAACGAAATTTACTGTAGGGGGTTAACCCCATAGGGTAACATTACTTGCCAATCTAAGTCACGACCTACCATCAGCTCCGGTGCCTAGGGGTAACCAGTGTTGGAAGCAAACTTCCCTATTGCCTTCTTTATCCTTCCTCTTCCCCCTGCTTTGGCAGTGGCTTCCTTGGTAACTTAACCGGCACCCCTGAAGCAACGGGTGGATCAGTAACGGGTTAGTGTACCCTCCCGGTTGGGCGATTAGTCCCGCCTTAAAAATAATACTGAATCACGGGAGCGGAGTATCCAAGCGGCTCTACTAATTGAGGTAGGACTCGTGGTGGTAGTGGCTTGTAGTCAAATTGTACATTAGCTGGAGGGTCTAACTAGTCTATCTCTCGGGGGAGGTGAACGGCACTGTCGGAAACCACAAAACTGCCTTTTTCAAAGCACATTTAGGGTTGTGCTCGTTTCAGGGCACTTCTGAACTTGGTTTGCATTGCACCACCTCGCTGGCGAAGGAATGACTCATATATATGTAAAATGTATCTATTCTTCTATTCGACAACACTGAGCGTCTGATAAATCTCATTGGGTAGAAGTCCGGACTTTAAAGATCCCCATGGGTCACAACACTCATGAGTAAAAATGGGAACATCAGTAACGGGAACGAATTTTGTCTTGAACGAAAGGGATATGTAAATCTGTATGTCTAGTTGGATTCGATACATAAAATGAAGTATCTAGTATTTTAAGCAGAATTTAGAACTGGGCTGGTTGAATTTGGAATGTTTGACTCAACCCCATTGCATTGGCCAATTTTAGTTACCACGTTGTTACCCGATGCCATTCCAATTATGGAATGTTCTCGCGCTCCAATCTGCAGTCAATTAGAGTAGAGCCCTTTAGAATATAACCAAGGGCACTTGGGGGGCAAAAAACTCGTTATCCCGACGAGGTCTCACCCATCACTAAACAACAACGACAACAGACTCGCCAACACGATGAGCTCTCACAAATTACTAATGGAACACCGTCGACGATAGCGTAGGTACTCGCAGCATTAGCTTGATTCTCATATCCTAAATACAACCGACTTTGCCCTTCGACTCGAGTCCCTTCGGCCACTGTGGAGTCAACCGATTCACCGCCCCGGACCTCGGTCGACGCTTTACTCGGGCCCGACCGCCACCAAGCACACGTCTCTTCAGGGCCACAAAACTCCCAGAAACTAAACCCATATTTCCAGTCCCTAAGACTATATCGGCATAACTACGATATGTAAAGTAGAAATTTTATTTTTGAGAGGTAAATTAGAACGTTTGCCAGCAGGTCGTGCAAGAGCTCTGTATCGTGTCATAACCTGCTGAAGTTTCAATCGTGTGTGAGGAATACGAATGTCAGGCATTTGTCGCGGTACAGTCCGAGGCACCGCACCTTCTTTACAATTGGGAGAAGGAAGATCTTTTCACTGGTAATGCAGGTGGATTTTTCTGGTTTAAATTGCATCCTTTTCTTTTTACACCAAGACCCGAGTAGTGTGAGGTGTTGTTTGTTTCAAGTGGAACTTACAAGGTAGGAGACGCTAGAGAGAATTACCGTACCGTTTGCAACTGTGACTGGTGGTTTTGGTGATGGCAAAAAAATAAACCACGTGATAACTAGAATTGATACTAAAAACAGTCACATATCAAGAACTAAGTGGCTCTATATATCCACCTAGGGCTGGATTTTGTTGTTTTTTAAAAATCTTTACATTGAATAAACCTGTGCCTTTAGGACTTTGGTGTACCTTAAGATAGACTCTTAATACCTGAAATTAATTCATAACTTTTTAAGTATTTGTCATAAAACTCACATATGGACTTTACTGAACAAGAGATCAAAGCTACATTTTAATTTTTTTTTAATATAAGTTGTTACTAAGTAAGTAATTAAGCTGTTGCATAGTGATGACTTGTTAAATTATAATAATCTGAAATAAATTTACATATAAGACCTGAGGAAGAATCCCTGAAAGATAGCCAAAAGTGACTATTGTTTCATTCAATTGACCAGCAACCGAGCCGTGACACTCCCATCCCTTGATCTGTATTCTATTTTACATTCAACAACAAATTAATCCGTCTGGATTCGGTCCCTTTAACCGCTGTAATTATTTTAATTGTTTGTAACTCCTTCAATCTTTTGATGAGTGTTTAAAACTTGAAATCGGGATTGCTAAAGGAAAAAAATTACGCGTAGGAGCTATCTTTTTAAAAAGTTACATCGTATATTCACTATGTATGTGATCAGCATGTATTTGTTTCATGTTTGTTTAATTATTAAACGTTCAGTAGTCGTAAGAACGTTCATGAGTGGTGTATAAACCATTTATCAGGGTGTTGTAAATTATAGCGAAGAAGTCTGTAGAGGTGAAAGAGAAAAAGAGGATTACAAGTTCAAAAAGTGCTCTAAGGATAATATACGGTATAAAATTTTGTGAAAACTCCTGTGAAAAAGTCCCTAGTTACTGAATTATGCGAAAAGACGGTGCATAGATTTTGTTTATCTTGCAGTATAAAATATGCAAAACATGTAAATAGTTTTAAAGACACATCTCAAATGACAAGTGTAAATTTTACTATTTAAACGTACGAAAATCCAATATAAAAAAAAACCATAAAATATAATTTCTTTTAAAGAAATAAAGGACACATTTATAGTTAGTTTATCCGTTGAAAAAAGTATACACCAAATATAAAATTGAACTCGACGACGTTTATAAACAATGTAAATTGTGGCCGCAATAAAAATTCTGTGATTCCGTGATTCATTACAATTTACAAAGGACTACAATGGATAAATCCGACAAACACAACACGCTTTATTTTATATATCCGATTCTAATTTATTTACTAAAACCACGTTGTGCGCAATTACGAGTACTTTATTAGGGCCTAAATCCCTGTTAAGATTTATGGTAATCGGTAAACCGCGTTAAATTTATCACTATTTTCTTGATTTAAACGAAAAAGGAGGAGAGCCAGCGAATGAAAAAATTATAGGCAAAACATTTTTTTTTTCTGTTTTTGTTATAATACATATACGATGATTTTTCAGTAACTACTATTTGTTTTTGTTTTGTTTTTTTTCTCATTTAATATTTAATTCCTAACAAAAAAATAAATTAAACTACCTTGACGAACAATTTTCTACTTAATGAAATACGAAACATAATTACAATACTTTTTTGGCTGATAGGCCTGGTAGATTAAAAATATATTTTTACTTAGAAACTTAGTTAATATTTGGTTTGTTTTTTCACTTGTAAAAACCCCTGATTTTAGACTTTTGAGAAAAATAATACGCCTTCAAAATAAATCTGATTTTTTTTTTTAATTTGCAAAAATATTAAGAACGTTGAAACAACATTACCCCCCCCTGTTTAAAAATTTAAAAATTACATACAGCCCCAAATGTCACTCCGTAAATAAATTCGAAAGATTTGAAATAAACCGAATCTGGTGTTGCTGTTTCAAGTTGTATTTATTTTTCCTTAAGATTTAAAAATACAGCCCAAAAGGAACTGGACGAGATGTTGGCCAGTGGTGTAGTGGTTCCCTCAAAAAGCCCCTGGAGCTTCCCAGTTGTGTTAGTAAAGAAACAGGATGGTTCAAACCGATTTTGCGTAGATTACAGACAACTGAACGCAGTAACGAAAAGGGATGCTTACCCAATTCCCTACGTGTCTCATATTCTGGATAGGCTGCGGGATGGGAAGTATATGAGCTCCCTAGATATTAAATCAGCCTATTGGCAGATACCCTTAGAAGCAGGTAGCTGCGAGAAAACGGCCTTTACCGTCCCTGGAAGGGGGCTATTTCAATTCACTCGTATGCCGTTTGGCCTTCATAACGCTCCAGCGACGTGGCAGCGACTGATTGATCAAGTGTTAGGGGCAGATTTAGAGCCGTATGTGTTCGTCTATCTTGACGATATTATAATGGTGACGCCTACCTTCGAAAAGCATCTGCAAATTCTGGATGAGGTTTTAAAGAGGTTGGCGGACGCAAAACTTTCCGTAAACTGGGAAAAATGTTGTTTCTGCCGTCCAGAGCTCAAATATCTGGGATATGTAGTAAACGGCGATGGGCTACAGGTGGATCCCGAAAAAGTGGCATCAGTTTTCACCTACCCAACACCACAGACGGTGAGACAGGTCCGCCGTTTCCTCGGATTAGAAAGCTGGTACCGCAGATTTGTCCCAGACTTTTCAATGGTCATTTCTCCACTGACCGAACTACTTAAGAAAGGGAAGAAATGGCAGTGGGGATCTGCTCAAGAACACGCATTTGCACAGATCAAGGAGAAGTTGGTATCTGCGCCGATTCTGACGTGCCCGGACTTTACGAGACCGTTTATTTTACAAACAGATGCGTCATCCTCAGGACTAGGTGCTATCCTCTCTCAACAACACGAAGACGGCGAAAAGGCAATTGCGTACGCGAGCAGGAGTCTCACTAGCTCGGAGCGGAAATTCTCGACTACCGAACACGAATGTCTCGCGGTTCTCTGGGCAATCGGAAAGTTCCGCCCGTACATAGAAGGGATGCAGTTTACGGTGATAACTGATCATATGGCATTAAAATGGCTAAACAATCTGAAAGATCCTCAAGGTAGATTGGCGCGTTGGGCCATTAAGCTGCAACAGTACGATTTCAACATACAACATCGTCCAGGGAAGAGTCACCAGGCGGCAGATGCGTTATCGCGCCGGAACGAAGGTGAGGAGGATGTTTGTGTGGTGGATTGTACGGCGGCCGCTGGAGATAAGTGGTACGCCAAGATGATGGCAGAGGTTGGTGGTCACCCTGAAAAATACCCAAGTTGGAGAGTGGAGAATAAAAAATTGTACAAACGCATAATAGATAGGAGGAAGATACTAGGAGAAGACCGTCCATGGAAATTGGTGGTACCAAAATCCTGTCGGTCGCCGCTGATTACAGACTATCATGACAGTGCTATCTCGGGACATCTGGGGGCGTACAAAACTTTACAAAGGATCAAAGAAGCCTATTATTGGCCTGGTATGGCTTGTGATGTTTCGAGGTATGTCGCAAGATGCGATATATGTCTCTCCATGAAGCCCCTGCAGAAAGCACCGGCTGGCCTAATGGGGAAAAGAAGAGTCGCCAAAAGACCATGGCAGGTCGTTACAATCGACTTGATGGGGCCACTGCCGCTATCCACAAGGCAGAATAGGTTCTTACTGGTGGTGAGTGACTACTTCACCAAGTATTCGATCTTACAACCTATGCGTGCGGCTACCTCAAGGAAGGTCGTCGAAGTCCTTGAAGAACGTGTCTTTTATATGTTTGGTGTTCCCCAAGTGATAATCTGTGACAATGGGGGGCAATTCAGGAGCCGGGAATTTATGACCAAAATGCAGCGGCATCGGATAAAAGTTTGGTTCACACCGTT
Organism: Cimex hemipterus; assembly: GCA_039619505.1. Taxonomy (NCBI): domain Eukaryota; kingdom Metazoa; phylum Arthropoda; class Insecta; order Hemiptera; family Cimicidae; genus Cimex; species Cimex hemipterus. The sequence goes on along the minus strand of CM077110.1, from coordinate 1,253,376 downwards.
ATACCATCCGCAGGCCAACCCCACAGAACGAGTAAATCGCGTGGTAAAGACAATGATGGCGTCGTACGTGCGGGATAACCAGAGGATCTGGGACAAGGAGTTGCCGCGTCTGGCATTTGCCCTGAAGACAGCGGTGCACGAAGCGACCGGATTCACCCCGGCATATCTTAACCATGGAAAGGAATTGGCGAGGTCAGGTGAAGATTATGACAACGATCTAGAAAATGATGGTGTAGGTCTACATGTGGACAGAACGGAGCATGAGCGTAAGTTGCGGGATATGCCTATATTGTTTAAAGAAGTTCAAGATAGATTGGATCGGGCGTACGAGAGGTCGAGTAGGGTTTACAACTTAAGGAGACGAAAAGTTGAATACGCCGAAGGCCAAATTGTGTGGTGTCGTACACATCCCCAATCGGACGCAGCCAGGTTTACCTCAAGTAAACTATCTCCTAAATTCTTAAAACTTAGGATAAGGAATAAAAGGTCTCCAGAGATGTACGAATTAGAAGAAATTGACACTAAACGGTCGGTAGGAGTGTGGCATGTAGAGAACATGAAACCACACCCTGAGTCAGACGGCTAGAAGGAAAATACAGGATGGTCCGTGAAGTCAGATTTCCTTTTCCTCTTATGAGGAACTACTTGTAATCCTAACCATCAAATCTTTTTTTTTTTTTTTTTTAGTAGTAAGAAGATAGTTATTACATTTATCCTTCTTCTCGGGAAAAATATAATAAAGTTTAAATAGTGGCGGGATGAGCCGAGAAGAGACGCGCGAGAAGCAGGAAGCAATCCGCGGCCGGTAAGATCCTGATCGGGGTGGCAGTGGATCCTGGATTGGAAAAAAAAAAAGAAAGAAAAACAAGGGGTCAGTTGGGAATAGACGTTCCGAGGAAAAGGTGTCTCCGCGACGAAAAGAATATTGTTGTTGTGTTTTTTTTTAAGTGTATGCGTGTGCGGTTTGTGAACCTCGTCGTGAGTTCGAAGAGGTCCTAGGAAGAGGAATTGGCTGATCCCGGCAAGTGTGGAATAATCTCGGGAGTGGACCCATCTCCGACTTCTTACGAGGCCTGATAATCCCGGTCTAGTGACGTTAAGTATAAGTTCTGGCCTTTGATGGCTTTTATTTGAGAAGGATTTGTTTGTACTTGAAATTAGAATAGTTATAATTAAGATTTATTTTTTTATCGTAGTTTTAAGGCCTAAGTAAGGTATTCCTTTAAGGCATCTTGCTTATCTTAATGAAGTAACGTGGATAGAAGCAGGAAGACTTCATTATTTGGCTCCCATCATCCTAGTTGGAAGCATTAGCAGGAAGACGAGAACCAGAAGCGCTGTATCGCTACCCACCCCCTTTCCCTTCGTCCTATTGTCCAACTCTTCTTTTCCTTTTATCCCCTGGTTTCGGTATTTACCCTTCCCCAAAAATACCGTGGCGCTCAACATAACACCTGTATATAAACTCCTCACCCACCATCACTTGTCTCTCCCTTAAACACGTTCCCCCCCTTCTCCACTGAGCTACCGCCAACGTACGTGCAGCTGCAGTAAGGAAGCTGTAACAAGATAAAGCCGGAAAGATAAATTCTTCCCCTTTCCAATTATTGCAGGAATGTTCAATCTGGATAAAATCTAAAGGGGTTGTGAATTTTTAAATGGAACAAACCGGGGTTTATTCGGTGCAGAAAATGTTTATTTTTGATAAAATATCGTATTTAAGGTCGTTAAAGAGTGCTTAAATCGACAACGAAATGATTTTTCCAAATGAAGTTTTTTGAAATATTTTATGCAAGTGTTCATAAATATTCAAATATCTAATCTCATTTCTGGCAATCATGCATATTATATTATTATCCTCCGTACACGTAGTACACAAAAAAATCGATCTTGAAATACATGAACAATCAATTTTTCATAATTTTTTTTGTGTAAAATATGTGTAAATATTTCTGGCGGATTATGTTAAATCGGAATTGATAGAATACAAATCTACGTAAAACTTTGACTAATAATATCACTTGTATTAGCCATCAATATTATCATTTTGTATCGAAAAATCAGCGATTTGGTTTATTTAAAAGAAAAGAAAAAAAAATCTTTATCGTGATTATTTTCTTCGAATCTGCGTTATCCCTAATTTTTTGTTTAAAACTTATCCTAAAGAACCTTTTATAATTTTATAATTATGGCAAATTGAAATAGAATTTATTGATCACTTTTATTTAATTTTTTTTATAATATTTTAAGACATAAATTATCTAATATAAAAAAAAAATTTCATGAGTAAATGGCAAATAATATAAATATATTTTCTAAAGGCTTACAGTCAAATAAACTTATTTTAAATGAAATTTTTTAAAAAGCATTCGAATATTCGGTAAATTTTGGAAAAATATCGTTATACAGTTAATGTTTTATACATTTTATTTTAATTAATGTAATTGTACCGTTATAATTAGAGATGGGATAATGAATATTTTTTATAATAATAAAATACAATAATCGAATGGTGAATTATGTGAAAATAGTTCAAATTAGAAAGAAACGATTTAATAGGAAAATTTGTTTCCAGACAAAAAAGGTAGACAATAAACAAGGTAAAATCGTACAAACTTACTTTTCAACAGGACGTTAATACGCGTATTACTTTAAACAAAACAAGTCGGAATTTTCTAAATTGCGCGCGATAAATTTTCCCTTCAATTTCGAACGGGTTTGCGATGTTTATCCGGGCGGACGAGCGCGGGGGTAGTTGCCGTCTCGGAGGCAGGGATGCCACTGGAGGCGTCGGGGGCGGCCCAGCATGAGGGGGGGGGGAGACCGCTGCACCCCCGGTACACGTGTTACCGCTCGAGTGGGTTCACGTGCAACCCGGCCCACTTAAAGCCTTTTTAATTTCAAACGGCTCTATCCGCCACTCCAGCCTACTTCTGACAATAAAAAAAAATCGATAATTTTAACTACCACCCTTATAGACGCAGATAAAAATGCACTTAACAATGATACTCATTGTAAATAACATTCTACCGAAAAATCGACACTTTCATTGCAATTAAAAACAAATTAATTAAATTATTAATAAAATACGTAGACCTAGATACAAAATTTATGTAAACTACTAGTAATAATAAAAAGAAAATTGATATATTTTTTTTATATTTCGGGCTACGAGTTGTAACGTGTGTAATTTTCATATCAAAATGACAAGATGCTTGATTAATAAATTTCAATTTTGCCAACTGGTCACGGTTTTGACGAAAAACCTCAAAAAAAATTATTATTTTTCACTATAATCTTGGCGAAATAGTTTCTTTTTAACGCTTTACGTTTCTCGGTAAAATATCTTTTGATGGTGTCAAAATTATATTTTCAGATGAAAGACAAAATCATCGGACATCATGTTCCAATTGTGCAATTCAGGCACGGTTTTGGTCGAAAAAACTCAGTCCAGGTTCTTTTTGTCAAAAGGGCCTGGAATTTTTTTTTTTTTCGTTTTAAGGGTGTAAATGGGGATTCTGGGAAATATGTGATGTTATTTTAAGAACGGTCACCTATGAAGAAATCAGTGGCCCTGTATATATTCACTTAGCGTTGAATTTTTTGTTTTTAAATTAAAAAAAATTCTTCAAATTAAATAAATTTATGCTATAAGCCTTTAAGAATTTCTTTACGTAACTTAAGATCTTCATCTAGAGTGATTAATTTATTAATATGTAATTATTGGTCACAAAATTCAAATAGGACATTATTCAATAAGAGATTAAATTTAAATGTTAATTTTTAAAAAGCATAAGTTGTTACCAAGTCAGTAATTAGGCTGTACTATTTTGATAACGTGTTAAATTATAATAATATATAATAATAAATTATAATAATACGCATAAGCATTGAAGACGAATCCCCGAAATCTGGCCAAAAGTGACTATTGTCTCATTCAATTGGCCAGAGCCAGATTTTCTACCGTCCTTTGATCTCGATTGATATGTATACAGCTTAATCCGGCTGTATTCGGTCCCGTTAACAAACGTAATTATCAGTCACGACTCAACACGACATGGCACAATTACACAGAAGACAAACACTTTGAGCCCTGAAGATGATCTCAATAAAAGATCGAAACGTTGGCACGATAAAGAAAATGTTTTTCTGATACCTACATCACACCAGACCGCATCTCACGATATTTGAATAATTATCCGTTAACGGTCACTAATCTCTACACAAACGTAATTATTTTAATTGTTTCTAACTCATTCAACCTGATGGTTGAAGTCAAAAAGTTGTAACAACTATCCTTTACAGAGGTGCATTATTTATCCAGTATTTATATGATCAACATCTATTTCCTACATATTACTTAAATTATTAATATTCCTAAGAACTTTATGAGTGGTGTGTAAAACACTTTATCATAGAAAAAATATTTGGATGTTTCAAGTTCCAATTGTACAATGCAGTTAAGGTTTAGTCGAGAAAACCATAATCCAGGTTATCTTTCTCAGGAAGTCCTGGAATTTTGTTTTTAATTTTATAGAAATGCTTCAAAAACGTTTCTGATAATATTTAATGTTATTTTTACACTTAAGACAAAATAAGTGGGCAGAAAGGTGTAATTTTGCAAGCCGAAGAGGTTCTTCAGTAAAGCCGCAAAAATTTATTATTTTTCTCTGATGATCGTGACAAATGTTTTTGTTTCTGAAGCTACACTTATCACAATGAAGTTTCCGGAAAGATGCGTTAACGTTGATTTCACACCTAAGACGTGATCCTAGGTTGGCGAGTTCCGATTCTGAAATCCAGGAGCAGCTTCGTCGAAAAATATCAAACTCTGTTTTTTTCATCTATTGAATTTGGCTAATATTTCCTTTTGAGTCGATAAATCTCTTACTACTAAAATGTCTGGAAAGATTGATTAATGATGTGTTCAGACGTAATCAAGATCATTGGGCAGAAAGTACTAATTTATCAATCTAGTTGCGGTTTGGCTACAACCTTTTCAATTTGAATAATTGACATAAATCTGTTTTATTGAAGCTTAACTAGAAAGATCTGGCTTTTTAAATAAAAGCATTGTTTCCTTTATAATGAGTTTTTATTCGTTTTTATGCTTTCTTGACTGAAGTTATTTTTTGCAATATTTTAAGCCGTTTTGTGCATTACTTTTTAAACATAGTAAATATAAAACTCCTAATTCTTAAGAGAAATATATTTTTTCATAATTTCCGAACTTGTTTTCAGGCGCGGAAATAAAGGCAATCTACAGGAGATTTGCTAATAACCGTTGCATTTCCCTCCGTTGAGTAAATTAAGGGGAAGACGTGGAGGTGATAAAAGAAAAAAAATCCTTTAATCAATGGGCAAGAAAGGATGGCCTCGGGAGGAAATAATCCCGTCCGATTTTCCGTTTAAAGTGCCGACATTTCCCAGTTAATTACCTTTCTTTTTTTTTCTGTTTTCATAAAGGCGATAAAAGGGTCGACAATCGTTATATTCAGCCGTCGGGGACATATCTGGCCACCTCGCCCGGACCGCCGCCTCCCCGCGAGGGATTTAATTACAACACGTGAAAAGGACAAGTTTTCCCATTAGTTTTCCCCGACCGTCTTGACTCAGTGCCGACTCGACAATCGTGACACGATCAAACCTGGAAATTGCGGAAGAAGTCCGGGAGTCGATAACTCCTCCCCGAAGGAAAAGCTAGTGAATTAAAACTAATTAACAATTTAATCCTTATGTTAATGGGGGTCTTTCCTTTTCATCAGTGCTCCTTTTTCATCGGGCCGGATTATCCGTCCGTCGAATCTCGTCTTATTTAGAAAGTTAGCAGATTGACATCAGACAGTTTCAAACTGAAAACCCTTTCAAAAGGCTAAATACGCTCTCTGTTATTCTATTATAACAGTTACAACGGATTGTGTTATTAATATAGCAAACTTAGCTCTAAAACAATGTAAATTGTACAAACACAAACAAGGCGCATTCAATGTATCTCACGCAAAGTAGCAAACACACAAATATATTCAACAAAAAACATGTTAATCTTAAATAGGCTTAAATAACTAACAAAAATCCCACCAAAAATGTTGAAAGTAAGTTCAATATTAAATAAAAAATAAAATTCATTAAATATATAAATTACTAGATGAAGCGCCTTGATCCTTGAATAGACCGTTTCAATTTTTCAAGCTAGGAGCGGTTTTATCGACAAAACCTCAATTTTGTAATATTCGTCAAAGGACCCTAGCTAATTCTGATTTTGGAAGATATAAATTTGTTAATAAAAGCCTGAGAAAATGTAATTATATATTTGTAAGAAGGAAATTAAGATTCTTGGTTAAATAGTTCCAATTTTGCAAGCTAGAGGCCGTTTTAGCAACAAACTCAATTTTGTTATATTTCAATATATGATCCCGACAAATATCCTTTTATAACTATCCAAGTTTTAAAGCTATAAATTTCTCAATAAAAAGATGGAAATGGGTGGTAATTTAATTTTCAGAAGAAAATTAAGATCCTTGGATAAAAAGTTTCATTTTCATTCAATTTTGCAAGCTAGGCTCGGTTTTATGGATAAACCTCAATTCTGTTATGTGTCTAAGGACCCTATAAAATTCTGACTTTTGAAGTCATCAGTTTCTCAATAAAAGTCTGGAAAGACGGAGTAATGTATTTTTCAAACGGAAATAAAGATCCTTGGTTAGAAAGTTCTGATTGTAAACGCTAGGCGCGGTTTTATCGACAAACCTCCATTTTGTTATATTTCTCTGTATGATCCTGACAGATATTTCCTTTTGAAGCAATAAATTGCTGAGTAAACGTCTGGAAAATGGTCGTAATTTAATTTTCAGAAGAAATGTAAGATCCTTGGATAAAAAGTTTCAATTTTGCAAACTAGGCGCGGTTTGATGGATTAACCTCAATTTTGTATGTGTGTCTAAAGGCCCAACCATACATTTAAAACCATACTTTTCTCAATAAAGGTCTGGAAAGACGGAGTAATGTATTTTTCAAACAAAAATAAAGATCCTTGGTTAGAAAGTTCTGATTGTAAACGCTAGGCGCGATTTTATCGACAAACCTCCATTTTGTTATATTTCTCTGTATGATCCTGACAGATATTTCCTTTTGAAGCAATAAATTGCTGAGTAAACGTCTGGAAAATGGTCGTAATTTAATTTTCAGAACAAATTTAAGATCCTTGGATAAAAAGTTTCAATTTTGCAAACTAGGCGCGGTTTGATGGATTAACCTCAATTTTTTATGTGTGTCTAAGAGCCCTATTGAATTTTGAGTTTTGAAACCATACATTTTCCAATAAAATCTGTAAAGATGGAGTCATGTAGTTTTCAAACGAAAGTCAATATCCCGGGTTAGAAAGTTCTGATTGTAAACGCTAGGCGCGGTTTTATCGACAAGCCTCCATTTTGTTTTATTTCTCTGTATGATTCTGACAAAGATTAACTTTTGAAGCTACAAATTTTTCAATAAAAGTCTAAAAATGGGTCTTAATTTAATTTTCATACGAAAGTTAAGATCCTTGGAAAGAAAGTTTCAGGTTTGTAAGCTTGGAGCGGATTTCTTGACAAATCTCAATTTAACCATTTCAATACCCAAATTTTCTACCATCGACCTAAATTTTGTATATTTTTGTAATTACCCTGGCAAATGTTTTCTTTTGGAACTGTAAAGTTCTTAACACAGCGCCTGGAACGGTGTAATTCTCTACCTCTCAGAACTTTGACGAATAAACCACCAATTTTGTAAACCAGAGGCGGTGATTCCGAAAAAAACATCTAATCTAGTTATTTTTCCCCGTTCATTTCGGCAGGTTTTTGGACAAATTTTTTAATGTAACCTCACTTCACACCTCAGAATAGTTCCTTCCATGATTGATTCAAATTTTGCAAACCAGAAATAGTTTTGTCGAAAAACCATAACCCTTTTGTTTTCCTTAATAAACCTAGCAATTTTTTTTTTTTTTGAGGTTAACTTTTCTCTATAATGTGACTCAGATGCTATCCATTTCTCCATACCTTACTGGAATGATGTGATAATAATATATTTAGATCTAGGGCATGGTTCACAGCTAGAAAATCCCACCTTTGCAAACCAGGAGCGGTTTTGGAAAATACTGCAAACCCTGTATTTTTTAAGTTCATTTGTATGAAGCTACACAATATCCTTGGGTAGAACGTTCTTGCCGGTGACAGCAAGAAGCAGGGCTGTGGGAAAACCTAAAAAGCTGTTTTTCTTTTATGACGCTTTGATTTTTGAGTAGGTGGAGACTACATAATCATACATAATTAGGGAGGCAAGAACAATGCCATGCAAACAGCAAATGCTTTCATAAATTTCAAAGAAAAAGTCAGTAATGTTCTGTATTTTGGAATTTAATTGTTTTTATTTCTGAAACAAAGGGTAATTAATTAAACATCGTAGTAGAATTGAAACGAACTCCTGCGTATAGGCGCAAGGCAAATAAAAAAGCCTACCTATTGTAAAAAAGCAATCCGTAAAGTGCCCCTCAGACAAAAGTTTATGTGAGACTCGGCTTTTTCGGTTTTCATTTTTAATCAGACGTCAAAATTCCGAACGCCACGGGGTATGTTACTTAATGAGAATCTTCCACTGGGAGAGCAGATGGCCCGTTATACTTTGAAGACAATAGACAACAGTCAACTATAAAGAGGCGTATTAAGAAGTCGTCGTAAGCCCTCTTTTGTCCGCGTGTGCGCTTTCATCATGCAGATTCCGGTGTGCTTGAAGCGATAACGTGTCCTCTGCTGGTTAAAAAGGGGAATTTTTTTATGACGGAACAACATTGGAATTAACTAGAAATTCTCCCTATTTTTGGAATAATGTATTCAAGTAGCATAATTAAGAGAAAGAGAGAGAGGGAGAGAGAGAGAGAGAGAGAGAGAGAGAGAGAGAGAGAGAGAGAGACATGAGGAAATAATGAGTGAGAGAGAAAATGAAAATAACAGAAACTAACAGAGAGAGAAAACAAGAGAGTGGTAGAAAAATAATGAGTGAGAATGTTAATGAAACGGACTGTAAAATAAACAATGAAAAAAAAGATGCAGTGATAGGGAGAAAAAAGAGTTAGAAAGAGAAGAAAAAATTGGACTAAAAAGTGAAAAGAGATTGTGTGTGATAGAGAGGGAGAGAAATAGAATAAAAGAACATAAAAGATAAATGGGAATGAGAACGAAAACGGGGAGGGGGTTAATGAGAAGGATGGTAAGGGAAAAAATTACTGAAAGAGAGAGAGATTGAGATAGACTGAAAGAGAGAGACAGAGAGGGAGAGAGAGAGAGGGAAAGTGAGAAGGACAAGAAGTAAGAAATAGAAAAAAAAGACTGATTCGTCTAGAAAAACAACGTTTTTACTTTTCACTTCCAACCCACAACAGTAAAGTTAAAATTATTTTTAATATTTTTATTGGATTGGTCAGTAATTTCTTATTTACGTGCGGTTTCGGAGCGATAAACCGCTTTGGTGGAAACATGCGAAAAACATTAACAGCGGCAATGGTTAAATTATTCGATTCGAATTCTAAACCTTGTTCCACTTTTATAAAGCAATTGTAATTACTTCTGACATAAGCTGTTTTATTGAATAAGAGATTTGCGTGTATGATAACCGATCTTTGGCGGATAAATTTTTTCCGTTCTTTAGCATCGATCTATTGCTTCGAAATAGTATCTGAATCGACGTTGACTTGTTTTAATTTTAACCTAATCCGTTTTAGAAAGCGATCGGGAAAACAATGCTCTGTCGAATTTTAACTGATTTTTTTTTGTTTTTACTTACGTGTAGCGGCTCTTTGATGATGGGCCCTGCCTGGCCGATGTACAGCGTCGATGCCGCGTCGAAGTTGAGCTCCTTGGGTATCTTATTCACCTTCACCTCTTCCTGGTGGACGCAGTTGAGAGCGATGTCGACGGCGAAGTCCCGAACGGAGATCGTCACCGGGGTGAACTTCGCAAAAATCGTCTCCAACTTGAACGAAGCGAGCACGTTCGACGTGTAATGTCCGCTGACGTTGATATCCGTGTAGTATAGGGTCACGTTGCTCCAATTTTGGTCGATCAATTTGACAGAAACGCCTAATTGCACGATCTAAAACAAAACAGAACATTTTAAGATGATTTAATATTTAACATCCCCACGTCATTAAAGTCCAGTTATGTTCAAACTGACCAATATTTAGTTCGCCCGATCTCGCCCTAAGTTTTTTAGATTACTGTAATCAATTGATAAAACTTGATCTCTTCCTACTACTAAACCCTACTACAACTACCTCCATTTAAGTCTGGAATTGACGTATGACCTCATTCTTCAACAATATTTGTCTGCGTTTCTTAGGTGATCGACTCTTCCTTAGTTTGCCCTTCACATCTTCCTACTTGGCTTTTCAGTAAGTATATTTTTGAGAAGTCAGATTTCTGCCGTTTTCTACGATTATGGCCCAGCGACTGAAGTCTTCCTACTTGGGATGGTCATGTACCCTTCCCCGTTCCTGCAGAGGATCTGGGATCCTAACCCTCGTGTTTCTCTGATAAGGCACGCGACCCGAGGCCGACATGAGTCCAGCTCGTGCTTGCCACGTCCTCAGGGCTACACCTTTATTTTACGCCCCGTCGGATCACAGGAGAGTGAAGAAGCCTGGTTTACGAGAGGGACGTAGATGAGGACACGAGGTGTTCTTAAAAATTTTAACCACTCCCGTTCACCACTTTTGACCAATTTGTATCTCTCACTTTTGGAAGTTATCGGATCTGATAATCGTTTCATTAACGAGTTTTCATTAGACAGTCTTCTCATTAAGCAATTGCTGAAATTTTCCGATTTACATGATGTTAATCTTTACATAAGCCACCCTATTTTTAAAACCTTTCGGTCATTAATCTGCACTGATCCCGGAGTTCTCGATGTCCGGTTTTATACCCAAGCTGTTTCAACCATTGCGAGTTTAAAGGTGGTTGTCGTCAGCTTACGCCTTGGTTCATCAAACTTTGTTTTGATTTTGAAATGGCAAAACAGCAATAGGAGTCTGAACAAAATGGTTGACAGTGCATAATTGTCACTTACGACCTTGAACGTTAACTTGGTCCCACTTTGTCATTATGTCATTTTTAAAGGAACACCAAAGGACTTAATAATTATAATGATATCTTGGAAAGTGTCGTTTGAATGGACTGAAGTATCTCATCTAAGTTGTCGCGATCTTAGGAATGTGACATGACGGAGGAATCATTGCGATTGTCCACCCGGTGGAAAGTTAATTCCAATCCGATCGTTGTAAATGTCTTTTCGAATGGGGGGGAAATCAATCGTATTGCAGTCATCCCATTTCGTGTGTTTTTGCCGTTTGATCGTTCCCGAGGGGCTCAGAAGGGACAACGTTGAAGATTCACTCGGCACTCGCACATTATGCCGGTTTAGAAAGAGCGCCTGGGGGGACTTCGGTAATTAATGTTTGCGGGGGGTTGGGGATGCTTCCTGGACTCTAACGACTCCGCGGTGCCGAGCCGGGGGGTTTATCAAACCCCCGAACCGCCCCCCGCCGCCAGCCATACCAAATCAAGCCTCAGGAACTGTAATCTACGCTAATCCCTCTCTATGGTGTAGTTGAAAGGTATCTTCGAAATAAATTCAGTCTTAATTTTAGGATTTTAACCAAAATTCAAATCTTACTATAAATAAAATATGAAGATGGAAAAAATTATCACCACTTTAGGAAAGAGACGACAAATTGTAAACCAAGACAATTGTAGTACGCATGTCAGATTCTGCTGGAATTTTACAGATTTAATTCAAATTAGTTATTCTGGCTTACGTCTTTTAGTTATAATTTATTTATTTTCTTGTGCTTTTTGACAAAATGATAAACTTGTAAACCACGACAACATTGGTAAGGAAGAAAATCAAAAACAATGCGACCAGATAGATTACAATAAAAATATTTCCCAAACGGTATAGTATCCTTTTACCCTCTTTTCTGTGGTAAATTTGTTTCAATAAATTCTTAAATCCCCTAACCCAAAGGGTTGAAATTTATCATGTAACCCTAAAGAGATGGAAAGCCAAGTGAATAAAATGCCAAGTCAGGACCGAAGTTGGTCATTTATAAACGTTAAGAAAAATATTTCCTTTTTGGTTATTTTATTAATTCTCAATCTTTTACTATTATACCTTAAAAAATTATCTAAACCATTATCTATCTGTACATTGGTATTTCTCTATTCAACCGATATCAATCCTATGAAAAACAAATTTAAGCAACCAAGTGTCATAAAGTCAGAAAAAGAAAACATGAAATGAAAGCTGAAAATTATTACACAGATTTATTATTTTCAGTTCGTATCTTAGGGGGAAACGATCAATCGTTAATATAATTTAAGGATTAAAGATTAATTTACTCAACAGCGACTTTGATTAAAGATTAACCTGATTTATCGATTAGTCTAGATTCACGATTAAACTGTTATCCATGGCAGTTTGATTAAAAGAATTAATCGTTAATCAGTTTATCATTAATGATTGATTGTTAATCGTTAATCGAGTAAAATTTGCCCAGCTCAGCTTTTCAGTGTAATTTGAGATGGTTCTATTTTTCTCTTTTTGATTTTTTTTTAAATTTACGTTCAACAGGTATTTATGTTTTTAAATTGTTTTGTCAACACTCTTTTCTGTACTTTGGGGCAACTATAACACAATTAAAGGATAAATATTTATTCCTAAATAAAATAGGAGCAGGGATATTTTTTCGGGAGTTTATAGTATGACTGCATCGCATATTTGAGTTGGTTCGATCAATACAGTCAAAAATAACTCGATACCAGCCTAATTCTGACTAACAGACCAATTAGTATTTTTGGAAAGTTAGCTTTCGTTTTTTCCATTCCACTTATATTTATCGACAAGAAAAATTTCAATAAAAATAATTCTGTTGAAAAAGAAAATTAATATGGGCTGTAAGTCGTATTGGTCTGGGCTAAACAATATTGCCGATTCTTTGACTTTAATCCTTTTGTCATCGAATTCAACGTTCTACGGGGGAGCTTTTCTAGCAGACCTTTTATTTTATTTTATTTTTTTTTTACCAAAAAGGGAGAAAAACGAGAATAATACCTTCCTTTTTTTTTTTAAAGATTTTCTATTGATTTATAATTAATTTCCTTATTGCCTCTCAACACGGCACACAATTACGGAGAAAACGTACACTTTAAGAACTGAAGATGATGCCAATAAAGATCGAAACGTTGGCACGATAAAGGAAAGGTCTTTTATAAAAAGTACCTCACAACAAACCGCATCACAATCTCCGAATAATCTTTTCTTTTTTGTTTTTAGCCATGTAACTTAAATATTTCATTAATGTTTTAATCAATCAGACCTGTTCGTCTGAAGATTTGATAGAATCGTGATTCTAAAACAACTGGCTGGCAAAAAAATTCTACTATATATTTACCAAAGCTTCGCATTTTTTAACGTTTAATAATTGAATCTTAGTCTTAAAAAGTTTTAAAAAAATGTAAATTCCTACGGAAAATGAAAACAAGGCTGACAGATAAACTTTGTTTTAGGTTTTTAATTAACATTTCAATATTGCGTACTTCCTCCTCTTGGCTTAATTGTTTTTCTACCAGACGGGAAATACCTCTTTTCTAGAGGTTGCCCATTCTTCATTTCGAGATGGTGGATGGAATCAGGAAGTGATGGACGTGCTCTTATTGGTATTTAGAGGTTGTCCCATAAATGTTCGATGGGGTTCAAGTCTGGAGAACGGGCTTGTCAGGCTAAAACAACGGTGTTATGCTGTTGTCCTATGCTATCCAAACTAGTAAACCCCGCGGTCGTGGGTTCGATCCCCTGTCACCTCTGGAATTTTTCTGGCGCCTGAGGGGACCGGTGGCCGCAATTAAAAGAAATTGACACGGCACTCATCAATAGAAGGGGCGGGACCGGGTCTCAGCGACCCTGAACCTGGTCCCAACCTCCTTCAAAAATGAGTTTCTTCGATGGAAGAACACTGGTACAACGGAGGCTCAAGTTCACTTTGTGTTGTGAGCCCTCCCCCAAAAATGGAGCCAGGGTATAGTACAATAAGCTGACAGCTGCCGTGCTCAGGAGGGGAACTCCTCCAGTTCCTGGCGACCATTGTATCCATCCACTATGCGAGCGACATATGGACGAACGTTATCGTGAGGTAGAAAGGATTGCTGCTGATGGCATGGAGGATAGGCAACACATAATGGTCCAAAATTTCAGAAACATAACGAATGGCCGTCGAAAATCATCCAAGAACAACAACCGACTCTGTGCGACTCTCCAGTGAAATTTCCGCCTACACCATCACGGAAAAGGTTGGCTTTGGGAAAAATTACAAGCTTTGTACCTTTCATTTCGCCTTCTCCAAATTCTTCCACGCCCATCTCGAGATCGTAGGGGAAATCTGCACTCAGTACAGCAGATGCAATTCAGTTTGGTCAATTTTGGTCCTCTTACCGAAAGGTCATCAGTCGATACTGATTTAATCTTCTTCGGGCAGTCTATTCAGAAATTTGGACACATCGAACGTCCCAGAGTTTAGAGATTCGTTTGAACAACTGTAAGGTGTCGGTTCGCAAAATTATCAAAGTCAAAAAGTCTACAAAAAAAGGTCATCCTGTAGCGTCTAACAGCTTGTCACCGAGTTAGGTAGGTGGCTCATCATCAACAAGTGCTACACCGCGCACAACTTCCTCTGCAATAAGTGACAACTTAACATGATGAATCGGTTGAACAAGAGTAAGGTGACGGTGTCGCCAAATTCTCAAATTCACAAACGGTTTGTCTTACCCTAAGGCGCCCAGAACCAGGCGCCTTTCATAGGGAACTCCGATGGCAATAGCAACATATCTGATGGAACGCACATCATCGATAAGTACAACACCACGCGCAACATCCTCAGCGCTAAGTGGCATTTCTAAGTTCAAAAATTCAAGTTAAAAACAAAAACAAATGAAAACTTTTAAGTTTATTGCTTCAGAATTCAAATGAGCTGAATAAGCATTTTAAATTCTATAAAAAGCAAGTATTGACATCTTTATCCTCGTTTTAAAGATTTAAATTAAAACAGTTTAATTAAAAACAATTAGACAAGTTAAGGGTAGAATCTTTTCATATGGAGAAAATTAACAAATCAATTGGATGGAATTTTCTGCCAGTCAATGTATAAGGGTTTAAAAAAAACATGCGTCGCAATGCGTCAGAATTTTGTTTCAAAATTTGCTGAATGCAGGTAAAGCCTTCAGTGGAAGACGATGCTCAATTGCTTGACAGCCTAGGCCAGGATTCTTACATTACAAGACGAGGATTATCAGGAACAAATAAGGCAACAAGCGCTACCTTTAAGCCGCCATCTTAGAACACTCCGTGTTCGGATTATCCTCCGACGATTATCATGAATTATTAGTAGTTTATATAGCTCAGCGGGTCGATGATGGCACTAATCTTCTCTAAAGTTTAAATAAAACTGGATAAAACAAAATCGTAAAATATCTGCCTCTACTTGTTTTCACCCCGGATACCGAAATCTGGAATTTTTGCCAAATCCGAGCCTCGGCCACAAAATTAAACTGATAGAAATGATAAATGATGGGGTGAGTGTGGTGTTCAATACTTTCCATATGTCCGTTTGGAAAGTATTAAATTAAACTAATGGCAGCGAAACAGGAAAGCAGACTTATTCAGCCCCTCCTCTCACCACGGCATATATATTTCCAGGATTGAAGGATTTTCAAAAGCTTCAGAAATTGTAAATTATGACGAGTAAAGAAAATGTAGAAAACAGTAGATGCAGGCATCGCCAATCTCTATTTGTACCTTCACATCACATTTTCTTTTCCGCACAAGGCCACATATTAAACAAAGGCCTTTTTAAGCCGTCAAGGTTTTTCAATTACAATGAGACATTTTATTCCCAGCTTAGTGGTGAAGTCTTACAATAAAAAATATTGTCAGTAAGCTTGGACTCGGTGAAGGGGGATGACTTTCCTCGCCACTCCCTGCTTATATCCTTAACATCACACCCTGGGTTTTCCGCCCAATTGCTCAGATTTAAAATTTGGACGAGAGATTTGACCTCTATCTGAAACACTGCTTTCATTTTGAAATTGGGATGCGACGTTTTACCAACGGATTAAGAAAAAGCCCACAAATCAAAAATAACGGCAGCAAATCGCAGCAATACACAGTACAAACGAATAGCAGTAGAAGGTGATTCGTCCACTCATCTCTCCCTACTTATAACCCTAATACTCTATGGAATACCCGCCTAAGGTCAGATATCTATTGCGGACGGAATTTTGAAAACTACAAGGCTTCAAATCAAGACAGAGATTTTACCACCACTTTACACAAACGTAGCAGCCATACAATTAAAAATAATGCCAGTGAGCAGTAGACACATTAAAGGCGAATGTCTAAACCCCTCACCGCTCCCTATTTATAACCTTAATGACGCACCCTGAACTATTATTACATATCACAATGGGATGGACATTTGTAAACAAAAACCATCTTCAGTTGGAATGGAGGTTTTACCGACAGGCACTCCGTACGCCCAGTGACACATATTTCGAAAAGCGGATTTTCGAGACCAGAAAGATTTCAAATTATGATGATGCATCTCTAAAAATTGGTACTGCCAAATATTAAAAACATGTCATTAAGCGGAGCTACAGCAACAGAAATGACTCAGTCACTCGCTACTCCCTGCTTATAACCCTAATACTACACACTGTACGGTTTTGCTTTCTTCTCAAGACACATACTTCAATGGATATTCGTATTTTCTGAAGCTACAAGGATTTCAAATTAGGACGGAAGATATACCTACACCTTGGAAACGTGGTAGTCACACAATTAAAATCAATGGCAGTAAGTAGAAGTCGAACGACTCAACCCTTCGCCACTCCCTCCTTATAACCCTAACACTGTGATTTTCATATCTCGAAGAGATGAATTTAGGAAAATTGCACGGAATTCAAGGTAAGATGAGAGTTATTTATTTTAAAAAAGTAGTACTGCAAAATAAAAATAAAAAAGGCAGCACGCATAAAGCAAACCTTAGTAACTCAGCTGGAGGGCCTATTTATGCCTGTTTCCATTGTGGTGATGAATTAATATTGCGGATTGCAATAATATTGAATCTAAATAATTCGTGTGATAATAGACCAAAACTGAAGTAGCGAGACTAAACGGACCGGATATTTTCGAATCGAAATATGGCTACTTACTGTTTCGAGCGGGTTGACTATGGCGAACAGGAATCCTCCGCCATCTGGCCTTTCGATCCGTAGTATGAAATTTATGGAAAACTCTGAGTAAAACCTCTCAGGGACGTAGAGTCGGTGGGGTACTTTCACGTCCGAGCCTGGCTTTATCCCCATAGCCGGGAACCCATCGGTACCGCTCACGAAAAAGAGGTTCTTGTCCTCGAACGGGATTTTGATCGCCTGGAGCAAGTCCGTCTCTGAAGGTTCTGCAAAAAAAAAATATATATAGATGAATGTTTAGTATTGATTAAAGAAGTTATGGGGAACGTCATAATCATCTGTTTGTATTAGTTTGATTTTGTTTGATTATAACTTTCATCATAGTGATTCGAAGCCACAGCATCGTGGTGTTTGCCGGACTCCGGGAGCGGATCTCTCTCGGTCGATTTTGAGAAAATATTGACTCGAAGTTGAACCGCAAATGGTCAACAATTACGAGAAGATTCATCAAACAGTGTTGACGAATCGTTTTCGAAGTATTTTCTTACATGTATTCGAGGCGTTTTTAAGGCTAGATGTAGTACGTAATCCCTTGTTGAACCATCGAATCGAGTACCGTTCGATTTTTCCTCCCAACTTTCTATTAAGACCGTCACCCGAATCGTCATTTGTTTCCTTTTCCTCAAAACATGAACTTCCGTCAGGAATAGCCGCAGATTACAAGCTCCATTTCAACCAACGATAGTGAAATTTAATAGTTTTCAGTAGCCAGTCTTTCAGTAACCTTTTAAATAATCCTCGTCGGATCCGGATTCCAGGTTGTCTAGGTACACCCAAAAGTAGTCGGTAAAAATAGTATGGACCGAAGGCGCTACACTGAGCGACACTCGAGTTCACCTTATACCAAGTATTGTGAGGCAGAATTAAACCCAGGTGATAGATTAGCTTAAAGAAAGAAACCTGACTTAGAGGAAAACTCTACAGTAACCTTCTTTCGTTTTAAGGTGTAGTGATGCCCGAAACTGTTGGACAGTGATGTTGCAGGAGAATGGCATATCAGAAGTATAGAAGGTCTAACCTGTACTCAAAGGTAATAAGGTTAAGTGTGGAAAGGTATGCACTGCTCTTAAGTTTCCAGAATAAAAATCGGTGCCAGATTCGATCGAAAATCTGGCATCCAGGAAAACCCCCGGGAATTATTCTCTTTTTTTTTAATATATAATTTTAATAAGGCAATCAACCATTTGGGTCATTTTTGCCTTGATCGTGATCCGTAAGACTCACAAGTGTCGCAGGCCAGAGTCCGGCGCAAGCCACGAAGCCCCCGAGCCGGCAAGGGACGAGAGAGCTCCGGACGTATTATTTTCTTACTTCTATTGTCCTACTAGACCTTCCGATGAATGTGCGGGTGCTGCGCCCCCACTCCCACACCCATCACAGGCCTCGGGCTTCATTGAATTATTCTTTATTCTCAAGGGTTGAATAGTGCCATGAGCGTATGTTAGGACAGTGTTGTCGGGATGATAACTGGTCGTTTGGTTGCAATAATTTGGCAGTAGATGCAGCATAGGAGGTCGTCGGGTCATCGCGTTGCGTTGCTGTGTGGAACTCGCTTTAAGGTTATGCTTTTGGTCTTTGTAGTGTTGAGGGCGATTCACCCCTTTTTTGGTGTAGGTGGGTCTGGTGTGTTCCGGATGGGAAGGGATATGAGGAACAATAAGGTAATGTACACTCGCGTTCACTTTGCGCAAAAGGAGAAGAGGATCCGTACTTTATTGTAAAGTAAGCCTGGTAAGACTTCACGTTCGGGCCCTTTACTTTCCAAAGCAAAACAAGGTGTCAGACCCGATAGAAAGCCTGACATCGACTAAGACTCCCCGAATAGAATCCATTTTTCCCAAGGGAGGGTGCGATGATATCCAAAACTGTTGAACCGTGGAATTAGAGGATAGAACAATACTGTCATCAAATAATATTTAACACTTTCTATGTCCGAGGTGAATTTACGATTTGTTGAGCTTTTAGAAATAAAAAACCTCATTTCAACTGGTCGATACGATCTACGAGCTTTTAGCGATCTAATTGTAAAAATTGTGGTACCATATAACTCTTAGATCAACATGTTCAGGAAATATCAACAGTTGATTTTTAAACAAAGAAAGTCCTGTTCATAATATAAAGTAAGGAATTAAAAAGATAGCGCATACAAGTGAAAGATATCATAGGGAATGACACGCAAACGGGTAACTTACTGTGTTCTAGTGGAGCTGCGTTAAACCGATAAGCCGGCGAGGTACGGTGGCCCGCCGCTAGGAAGCTCTCGCCGGTACTTACAATAGAAAAAAGCCCGCTTTAAAACACAAACTTATGAAATTTCTTGCCAACCTATTCTCGCGTTTATGTTATGCCAACTTACACATATTGAACAGGCTGACGGGCGATACGTGCGGAAAATTTTAGAACGAGTTTCTACTCACCATATGAAACAAAAAAAACTTCGTTAATAGATATTCAGAAATCGTGAGATGCGGTCTGGTGTGATTTAGGTTTCAGAAAAACGTTTTCTTTAAGGTGCCAACGTTTCGATCTTTATTGGCATCATCATCAGGGCCTAGGATTTACAAACATTGTTTACATTTATCAAATATATGCAGGATGTGGAAAAAAGTGAATTTATAGAATGCAATATATATTTTTATATTTTTAATCTAAGCATTTAATTCATATTCCGAATCTCAATGGAAAAGAAGTAATTGCAATTCCTTTTTTGAATTAGATCCACTAAATTTCTTATAACTTCAGATTAACTTTAAGTTAATGAATGCAAGTCGTAAAAACCTGAAATTACCTTTTCACCGTTGAGATTAGGACAAGGGTTTATAAAAATGGATTTTGTTGCATAAGGTATTCAACAACAATTTCTGAATTTCTGCACACTTATCGGCAGTCGCTCTAATATAAAACTGTGATTATTTAATTGCCTTTTGATGGTACTTTAATTAAGTCCTGTTATAATATTTGGATAATTTTAGTCATGTTTCTTTTATTCCGTGTAAAAAGTAAATGTAGAATAGTCGGTTAGTATAATTAACAGAGATGAAAAAAATCGAATGATTGAAGATCGGCCATACTAGTATAGCTTAGAGACTTTACCGATAGAGGGTCATTTATGTTGTATTAGATTTCAAGCTTGAATGTTTCAGAACTGATGAAAAAAAACAGTTGTTTGTAAGACTAATTGTTTTAATGATTTTAGGCGTTTTATATTAAAACATTGGAATGATTATTTAATGTGGATTGTTTTTCCCCGGCGATGGCCGAACGGTCTCTTTAGCGTCAGCATATTAAGGCTTCGTCGTATATTAAGCACATTCAGCCGGTGTTTTCGGGGTTTCGTGTTAAATTGCCGTTCCGAGCCGACTTCTTGGTTCCAATTTACGATTTAACAACCATATCGGACGGAGAAAGAAAGGGGAAGAAAATTTATATGTGAAGTCGTAATAACTCACGTCGGCCATAACAGATTCCAGCATTTCGGTTAACATTGAATTTCGAAGAGATATTGAAAATGGGCGACACTTGTACAATTCAACTTTTAGAAGAAATACATGGTTAATTGGAAAAAATTATATCCAACTAAAAATCCATATCAGAAAGAAAAAACAAATGTAAAATGTATAGATTAAACTAATGTTTCATAACCAACTGATACATAGCTTGGTTAAACAGATTTTTGGCAAATTAACTTATTTTCTATGACTATGGTACACAGGTACGCACAATAATTATAAATCATCATATAACAAGGAATCTTAGATTTTAAAAAACACTTATAACCGATTTTTATCGTATTTTAGATTCCAATCAATAAAAATCAATAAATTTTTGTAGCATGAGATATATATATATATATATATTGGGTTGTCCGGAAAATAATGCAGGATTTTAAGTTTTCATTAAAAAAAATCTATATAAAATATTCTGTTTACGTTTACAGGATTACTCATTTGTATGAATGTCAACACTTATTAATCCTCTTCCAAATGATATTGTTTGTTTACCTCTGTAGCATTCCGCTACCTGGAAATAATTCAGTCATCCTTATAATGTCAAAGCGAGAATTTCCTACGATTTTCTTTTACGAGTTTAAACTCGGCCGAAGCGGAGCCCAAACGGCTAGAAACATTAACCAAGTCTGGGGCGAGGGTTGTGTTAATGAGTGCACTGTGCAAAGGTGGTTTAAAAAATTTCGGGAGGGAGATTTCAGCCTTGAAGATGAAGAAGGTCGTGGAAGGCCTTCCTCTCTTAATGATGATGTTCTGCGATCAGTGGTGGAAGAAAACCCCAAAACAACTGTTCGAGAACTTGCAGAGCAACTCAAAGTCAGTAAAACGACCGTCGCTGACCACCTCAAGGCGATTGGAAAAGTGAAAAAACTCGAAAATTGGGTTCCACACTCCAC
>CM077110.1:1211158-1226224 GCA_039619505.1 Cimex hemipterus | reverse complement strand
TTTTTTTAAACCTTTTGACGTTTAAAATGGATGACCATGTGTTTTTTTAGATATTTTTCAACTTACATTAATTTTTTGTTCGCTAGACATTTATATAACACAAATCTGGCTTCAAGGAATAAAAAAAATGTAGTTTTTTTCACTCAAAAATTTATATGGTTTATAGGCTAGAATAAACTAAGAGGATATGGTCTTAATTCTGTTAGGCTTAAAATCAATGATTACGCATTATTTATAGACATTTTTTCACATAAAATAAGGTATAGAAAAGTTCTAATTTATTTTCACAAAAACAAATTATATTCAGTTATAACCTAGAAAATATATTTTAATCATTTTTTATACCATTTTACGTTTAAAATGAATGACCATGTGTTTTTTTAGATATTTTTCAACTTACATTAATTTTTTGTTCGCTAGACATTTATATAACACAAATCTGGCTTCAAGGTATAAAAAAAATGTTGTAGTTTTTTTCACTCAAAAATTTATATAGTTTATAGGCTAGAATAAACTAAGAGGATGTAGTGTTAATTTTTATCACATAAAATAAGGTATAGAAAAGTTAACAAAAAAAAAAAAGAATGAAATTTTCTAATTTATTTTCACAAAAACAAATTATATTCAGTTATAACTTAGAAAACTATATTTTACTGGGTTTTTTTACCATATTAAGTTTAAAATTAATCACGACGTATTAATTTTAGGTATTGTTCAACTTGAAATAATGTGTCGTATAAAGGTTAAACATAAAAATAGTTTAAAATGTTCATCTTGTATGTAGAAAATGTATTTTACATACATTTTTACACTAAAAATCAATTATTACATGACAGTAGTTTTAATGTAAATTCCATCAGTATATAAGATTTGAGAAAAAAAGTTTCTAATTAAAATTTAACGTTATAATTTAAAAGCATGAAAATAGACTTTAAACACATTCTGTAAGATTTTTAGAATCAAAATTATACATTATGTATAGTTCGTTAATTTGTAAAATTTGAGTCAAAAACAGGTTTCAAATTACAATTCAGCTAAAAATAAATTTTAATGTTACATTTTAAAGCTTGAAAATAGAGATCCATTTTTTAAGATTACACCAATGATCATATATCAAGTAAAATCATTGATTGTGCGTTATTTCCAAGGAATTTTTAAAATTTAAATTTCGTCAGGATCTGAAATTTGAGTATAAAAACTCAAAGGTTTCAAATGACATTTCAGCTAAAAAACGAAATTTTAATACTCATTTATAAGCAACAGCTGCAAAACGGGAATAGTTCAGTCAATTTTCAAACTTTGTACTGAGAAATGTGTAGGTAAATTGCTCGAGGTTTTATTTTGTTTTTGGTTTGCTGAATATATAGCTAAAGAATATATTAGCTTTATAGTTTTGTCCTCGGTACAAAATATTAAAATAGGTTTAAATCGCAAATAGAGCCAACTGACTAAACTTTAATGTTGGATCTTAATATTTACAGCACAAAGTAAATATCTTGGCATTATAAATAAGATAGTTTACAAGGTTAGGGTAGGGAGTTACTTTTTTTATATGTCTGTCAAATCTCGCTGATTCTTTGGTCAAAGATTCTAAATCCGTGTCACAGGAAATCTAATTTCAAAAAAAAAAAAAAAAAAACAACGCGGAAATCCGCGAACTTTGATCGCCTCGGCGCAAATAAAATAAACAGTGCCTTGCATCTGTGCGCCGTAAAATCGTTTAAACTTTCCTACTCACAATAAACAGAAATAAAATAAGGATACCTCGTAAAAGGAGATTTTTACATCCAGCTTTGCATTTTAGATGGATTTTAAGATGCGGGTGATTTCCTACGTGTATATAACGGGAAACCGGGCGACCGTTTTTAAATTTTTGATTGCGGTTAATTTGACGGGAAGGATAAACGCTAATTAATACGACCGGCAAGCTTTTGATCGGAGCTAAACCGTGATTTACCAACAAACGGAATCATTAATCATCATCCCTCGGTTTTTGGCTACAACAAGCTTTAAAAGCTCAAAATCTCGACGGTTGGACTGTCAAAGAGTTTAAACGTACGGTTAAAAAATCCAAAAATTTACAATCGAACTTCATTAATTTCTTAGATTTTTGTAGAACAAAAAACTGTGATTTTGCAATATATATGGATAATTCTTAATCAAAAATCAGATGGATGAGCACGTATAATATAAACCTTCATTTCAAAATGACATTTCACTTAAATTTAAAAAAAATTAAAAAAAGAAACTTTTTATATTTATTTATAAGTTAGGAAATGTGCTTTAGTTACATTTTAAAAGGATTAAGACTTAAGATCCATTAATCATTATTCATGATTTATGGTTATGCTTTAATCAAAAATGAGCAGTTACAAGCAGGGTATGTAAAATAAGAAGTTTTCAAATGACATTTTGTCCGAAAAGGAATTTTTATATTCATTTATAAGCTATAAAACTGGCTTCACACACTTTTTTATTAGCGACCGGCTGTTTCATAATCCGTTCGAGTCGTGAGATGCGGTAAAGAATGGGATAGTTTAGAAAAACACCTTTCCTTTTTTTCGCTGACGTTTTGGCCTTTAGTCCGGCCATCTTCAGAGCATTTCGATCGGAGCTAAACCGTACTTTATCAACAAAGGAATCATAAATTATCATTATTGGTTTAGGTTAACAATTTCACACCAACCAATATGACACTATAAGAAATCTTTACGCTCTGAGGATGACGGGACTAAAGGTCGAAACTCAGCACAAAAATTAAAAAGGTGGTTTTTCTAAACTACCCCATTCTTGACCACACCTCACGATTTCAACAAATTAAGCTTCAAACAATTTTTAACTATTCTACGCTTAAAATCAGTGATTTTAATTATTTATTGATATATATTTTAATCTTAAATAAAACGTGTGAAGTTTAATTATAACTAGATTGCCGCTAAAAAAGCGAAATGTTTTTCATTTATTTCTAAGCTTAAATATTAACGTTTTTAGATAGTAAATCAATGATTATTATTTACTGACATTATTACCTACATTTACAGATATTTTGCACCTGAAATAAGGCGTTGCATGAAAGTTAAAACTGAACAAAAAGTTTCAAACGATATTTCAGCTAAACAGAAGTCTTTGCATTTTTTTTTTCAGAAGCTAGCAAATGTGCTGTATTTACATTTTGATGATTACTCATAATTTATGCGTATTCTTTAATCGGGAATAAGGTTTTACAAGAAGGTTGTGAATTATAAGAAGTCTGTAAATACACATTTGGGCAAAAAAGAAATGTTTTATATTCATAAATAAGCTAGAAACCACGCATTACACAAACGTTTGTTTACTTAGTGTGTGCTTGTTTCATAATCGAGTCGTGAGGTGGGTTAAAGAACGACGGAATTTAGAACAACACCATTTTCATTTTTTGCCGACGTTTCGAGCTTTACTCGGGTCATCTTCAGCACATAAAGTGTATACTAGTCTTGTGATACCATACTGGTTTAGTTCAACAATTTCACACAAAAACAGTATCACACCACGTGAGTAGTACACTTTACGCTCTGAAGAAGACCTGACAAATGGTCGAAACGCCACAAAAAAGTGAAAAAAAAGTATTTTCTAAATTACCTAGTTCTTGACCACTCCTCATCACTCTAACGAATTAAGCTTTATAAAACGTTTTACCTTTTGTACGATTAAGCTCAACGTGTATTATAAATATATGTATGTATATGTATAGTTCAATCTTAAATATGCCTTTATGTGCAGTTTTAAACTTAACGTGAATGGTGCATAATTTATGGATATTTTTATCCCGCATAACGTGCATAACCTTTTACAAGAAGGTTATATATTAAAAGAAGTTTTGAAACCCATATTTTTATGGCCATTTATAAGCTAGAAAATAGGCTTGGCAACATTTCTAGGATAAACATGTATTAGGATGAAATAATAAATAAATCAATCGTCAGGATATCACCAATAAGTTGAAAATCATCAATTACTAAAACGAAGATTTCAATCTTTATTGTAAAATGTATTTAACCATTTTAAATGCAACTCCTCCAATCCTTTCAGTCTAAAGTCATCACATCACGCATAGATGGTTAGGGAACTTTTCTGAATTCGCCCATGTGGAGAAAGGCATTTGAGAATGAACAGTTTCAATCGGATTCGTCCGAGACAAGGCGGGAGGTGCAGCCTGAAAAGGCGAGAGGTGTCCTCATTTACTTCCCTTTCTCAATCCAGGTTCTTCGTAATACTCCCTTGCGAACTTTACCAACCCTCGGGTGCAAGGATGCATCCAGCGCACGGTGTAGCCTTGAGAGTGTGGCAGCTATAGCACATGCTGGATTGGTGTCGGCCTCTGGGGTACCAGATACTGTCTGCATCGTCTGGCATACGGGGGAGGGTGCGTAACCATCTGAACTACTTGGTAGCAGAAAACGTTCAAAGTCCAAACCCTGCTATATGGGAATGGATTCGTAGTGGCTTAGTGGTGAGGCTCCTGGCGAGAGGTTAGTGTGAACCTGTTGCTCGGGAGTACCGTTATCCGTTTAATTTCCAAGGGCAGTGTTTATCTTGTGGGTGGTTCGCCCCAATATTCTGGGGGATAGGGTCGCCTTCTCTATCTAGGGTGCATTTCAACCACTCAGGGTTACTCTTCAGACTCGGTCAGGTGCTTAATGCATCCCCATCCACTCGGAATGGGCAAGCGGAGAGTGAGGTCTGGCTCGGCCATTCCGAGCCGGGTAGGCTTCTACACCGAAACTTGTGACTGTAACACCCGCGAACGAAGTGCGTAATCTCTCACCTTGAGAGAAAACGTTCGGTAGGGCCGAAATGTAAGGACGTTAAAGATCCTAGTGTTCTTTTATGGGCACAGAGTATATACGGGAAAGATCACATATAGATGTTGCGTATCAGGTCTCCAATACTACCCTTACTCAAAATCCCATTTATCCAAAATATAATCTCCCAAAAGTTTACCAAGTTCCACAATTAATCTCTCCATAACCCCAATAGGCTCACTCAAGTCTTGTCAACAGATCCCATCCCTACAGTCCCCTAAAACGTCTTAAAGAACAGAAAAAATGACGGTAGTTCTTCAGTTCTTTCAAATAACAACCGTCTAATTCCGACAATCAACGTTTTAATATTGATAGGCTCTGGTGTACCTAAATTCGAAAAACCTGCCAAAGTTAACACTTAGAATTTTGAGTTTATGTCAGTCAAAGAAAAAGAAGCGATAGATTCCATCGTGCGAGCTGTTTGATCGATATTTAAAAAGAACGGTTTTTCATATTACCAATTTGCTTTAACATCATACCCCTTTCAATGCGTCAAATAAAACATCACGAAGTTACACTTCTCAGGGCTCTTCCACCTATTCAGTAACACTCTCTTATAAAGTATTACATAATTACTATGTACATATTTATAATAAAAGGCTGCCTTATAACACTTCAGTGAAGTCGAATGGACTTAAGACCGGAAGTTGTACACAAACTTTCCAATCCTCAATCCTAAGGAAATCTTTGATGCTCCATTTTATGTGTCCATTGAAATTAATCATAAAGACCTACATAAATTTCAATTAATTAAGGTTTTGTTTGGGATAAAAAAGTCAGTGTCATTTACTTCCCATCTCAACTCCACCTTTTCAATTTTCCCTCCTTTTTGCCATTTTTACTTAGTGTCCGAGTGGATCGAAGTCACGATAGCTCAGGTGGTAGAGCAGCGGCGTATCTAGCCGAAGGTCGTGGGTTCGAATCCCTCTCGTGACGTGGACTTTTTTATCTCAACCAATACTTTACATAAATATTAATTAACTAATATTAATTTGAAATTATGAAAAAAGAAACTTAAAATTATGAGTTTTTAGTTGATTCTAGTGTAGTATTTGATCTCATAAAACGTCGTGCTTTGTTGTTATTATTATTTAATCTAGGATTAGTCTATGGCCATGAATCAGTCCCAGATAGAAAAACGTACCGTCATGAAGAGGTAGATTAGCATTGGGCAGATGTGCACGGGGGTAATTACAATCTTATGGAAAATTTTACTTTGGATTTGCGTCGGGTAGAGGCGCATGGCGGTGCTTAGGCAGTGGTTGGATTGTTACCCATCGCAGGGACCACTTCCGTACAATTGTGACTTTTTCTACGTCTGCCTCTTTTATTTCAAAGGCGAGCTCATGGTATGTCTAACTAACTTATAACTAGCTAACAAAGATGTTAGCTGAGGTAGGGGACAGCTAAATCTATGATATGTCATATAGACGGTTTTGGTAGGCTTAGTATGCCAGGTTATGCTGGATTGTGGCTTGTGAGCAAGGCATTCTTTTTGTGCCGGTACAGGGCATCTGAAGATGATGTGATGGATCGTGGAATTTTTTATCGCGGATGGTTTAGACTCCTAGAATTCACTTAGCTCTCCTACATGTCTTGGATGGGTACCAATAATACATTGGTCTCTGGGACGAGACTACTCTATTTTGATCGATGCCATTTCGATCTCCTGTGCTATTATTATTGTCATTATTATTATTAATATTATCTCAAATTTTCATAATAAATAAATCTGACACTGACTTTTTTTATCTCATCCCAAACCTTAGTTGTTGGAAAATAATTTATTTGGTCAAGCGGACAACGAAACCTAATAAAATAAAGCTATCGTCCTATATTTAATAATCCCCTGTTACCATAAACTCTATAAAACCTTCCCAACCACTATAAGGCCTCAAATCTAGAAATTTTCGTCCTGCTTCTATTAAGCTATCTCGCCGATCGAAGTGATGGCCATGGGAACGAAAATTTTTAATGTAATGTAAGACTCTCTAAAAAAAATTGATGTTGGTTTAATAACCAAATGAGTCTGCAATACTGGTATTTATAAAATAATCTGCCAATTTTTCTCTCGACTCGACAAAGTGTCATTTTTAAATTTGATTTGAAATGTATTATACGCGAATTCAGCACAGGTTTCTCGATAGGTTCTTAAATTTCATTTTGGTCTGGAAGTTTTCATCAACTCTCAAAATCGTCAATTTATAAACAAAGAAAAGCTTTTAGTTTTGTTTGTGATATTTTGTTTGTTCAGAACCGGGCAAGCTTGGAATAAAGCCTCTGGAGATTCCCGGTGGGGAAAAAGTTCAAAATATAAATGCCAATTAAAAAGTCTGTGGCAAAAGTTTGTTATCGCGGATAACAAAACAAAAACTAAAAAAAGCTTCTTCCACACCTGGGGACGGGCTCTAAGGCGATTATGACTGAAACTGGGAGCAGGATGTCGAAATTTCCGACTCCCTTTAATTATCAAGTTGGTAGGCTTGTCCCCGTGCGAATTTCTCCCTTTGTCGAGAAGCGCTGCCGAGCGACGCCACCTAATTCCGTGCGCTTTACGATCTCCGTCGGAATGCGCTGCAATTAACATTCACCCCCGCCGGTCTCATAATCTCGCCCCTGGGTAATCCTTTTCTCGCCAATCCTTTTTCTCGATGCAGTTTTAAGAATCCTGAAGATTTACGAGCGCACTTTATGGTGAAGATATTCAACCGGTGGAACATGGGAAGTTAAAATATATTCACTTTATTTATACTTCATTTCATTAATTTCTTTGTTCGACCAATGACGATAATGTTTAAATAGGCAATGGAATATACACAGAAGAGAAAAAAGTGAAAAACAAAATAGAAAAGAAAACGTGTTCGATGAAGAAACTCAAGAAATACAGGTATACGCAAAAAAAGACGAAGTTGATGAAAAAGAAGATAAACAGAGAAAGTAGATGTATAAAGGCGAGATAAGAGAGAAAATAAAATACACGGAAAAGAGGCAAAGACGAAATCATTGCAGTGGTGACTGGGATGTAAAATTGAAAGTAAGAACGAATAAAATGATACAAGGTGCAAGACGTAAACAGCGATAAGAGAGAAAAATGAAGGACGATCATAAAACCAAAGCAGAAAGGTAGAAATAAAATAGATCAATCTTCGCTAACCATCCCCAACGTTTATTAACAAAAATAGTCTTTATTAACCGTTTCTAACTATCATTAAATATTCCACAGTGATCTAACATCCTTGCTTTTCTGACCCGCTGTGTCATCTCTTACTGCCGAGTCGGACCGGTTGCCTTTCCACCATTCTCAACCATCACTAACATTACTATCCATTATTAACCATTGCTAACCTGTTCCTCAGTTTGATTAACCACGCTTATCTAATCCGCTTAACTACGGCTGATCGCTTCTTGCTGACGGGTCTGAGAAGTTTCTATGTCAATCATCACTAACCATTAGTAACCATTAACAATCATCTTGTTTCGTTCGTAATGTTATTTAGATGCCTCCTGAATTATAGTGCCTCTTGGACTGAAGTTGGCGGTGTGACAACCTCCAACGAATACAGCTCAGGATAGGCTTAGGATTTACTTACTCCTCGTTTTTTAACTGGCTGTACCTACTGCTCATACACCCATGTTGGAGGATTTTCTATTTGAACCATCTTTAACCATTCCTAGCCATTACTAACCATTTCCCATCATTCCTAAACCTTAGTAACAATTCCGAATCATCATTCACTAATCCAATTGCTTCCACGCTAACCCGCTTTGTCAACGTCTGGTCACTTCTGACTGTCTGGTCTGAGGAGTTCCTATGTCAACCGTAACTAACCATTCGTTACCTTTAGTAACCATTGCTAACCATTGCATTCGTAGCAAAATTGTACGTAATGTTATTTGTATGCCTCCTAAATTTTTGTACCTCCTGAACTGAAGTTGGCGGTGTGATAACCTTCAAAGGTAGCATGGTCAGGGATTCACCTCCTCGGCTGTACTACTGCCTACTCCCAGGTCGGAGGTTTTTCTTCGTCAACCATCACTAACCGTTTCCAATCATCGGTGAACCGGTGACCATTCATAACCTTCCCACATTAATCTTAACCATTTCTAACTATCAAAAAAAGTAGAATTAATACTAACCATTCCTAATTATTACTGACTAAATTGTGTGTATAAAACCTTTAATATTGTTTATTGAACCATCTGTCATAGAAAAAAGATGAAAGATAATAATCAAATTATGGGGCATCGGTGGCCGCGGTTTGGTCGTTGAAATGGCACTCACGACTGTAAGGTAAAGGTTCTGGTTCGAATCCAGCGATCCTGCATTCAAACCCGACATACTTCCAAATGGGCTTTTTTCTAAAAACCGGCACACTGAGGGTTAATACCACCTCTCCTGTTGCGAGCCCTTGTAAAAAATCCACATTTGGTATATCATACCAAAGGATTTAAACCTGAGAAAACAACTAGATTTAAAAAAATTCAGTGGACCCACCGTGGGACACGCTGACAGTCCTGGGTTCCAATCCCCGCTCATGGATTTCTAATTATGAATGATATTGAGAAGAGATTGCAAATTGGTTTTTGGAACGTGAAGTCTTCCTGTACTACAGGAATTAATAAATTTTTATTTTTTTTTTTAATTTCAATGTAGGATTTACTTAAGAAAATAACCACAGCATAAGATGGCAAGATGCCTAAACGACTAGATAGAAATAATTTAAATTTCAAAAGCAACACAGGAAATCCGTCCGAATACCACGTACATGACACATCGTGTGACTTTTTCGTGGGTAGTACATACATGTACAAATTTATAAATGACGCTAAATTACTAAAGGATTCAATTGCCAGCATTAAAATAGAATAGCCTGGCACGATAAAGCTAATCGTCGTGATTAAAAATTCTAATGCACTTGGTCACATAGGAAGAGACCATGATGACATCACCGGGGTTCATTGATGACGTCTTCCGTCTCCCAAATTTTCCAAGCCGTGCGTCTCTTTAAATCCGGTGACGACAATTGGGTTGCCGTTACGCCCTCGGGTCTGTCGTGAAAGGAATCGGATGCCCGATTAGGCGGATGATCCGACGCGAGAACCGGTTTAGACGGCGCCTCACGGCTTTAGATCAATCACTCGAATCACGTATCAGACGACATCATCATCTAACACCATTACTCGTAATCACAGTTATTCAGATTTGTTTACACGGCTTTCTCACTTCAAAGGGCGATTGCTTAACTCTATAATGCACGGTTCAAGCCGACTCAGCTTTAATGTTAATTACTGCCCTTAGACTATTGTTCACATTTAATTAAAAGAAATGATAAAGTAATTTTTTCTTAACAGGCGTACACATTTTCTCTCTTTAAGTCCTTTCTCTTTGCTCTCTTCTAATCTATCTTTTTGATAGGACACCATTTTCCCTCCCTGCATAATAAAATATTCCATTTTTTAACTTTTATCCAGATAATCCCTAGATTCCTTTTGATGGTCCTTTTCCAACCAAGCGGCACAGGTGCTTGCGTTTCTCAAGGTTCTATCCTTGGTCCCTTCTTGTTCTTAGTACATGTTTCATACGGCTAATATCGTTCTCTACTCTTCCTCGTGTAGAATATACTAGTAGTTGGAAAATAAAAATTAATTATAATGAAACAGAAGAAAATGGTTTGAACAAGGGTAACTCCAAACTGAAAGATGTAGTGGTCAGTCCAGAATGGGCTAAAGGAATACCCCTGAAGGTATATTCATACCGGTATACTGACGGCTCTAAAATGGATGGGGTATGGGAGCTGGAGTCCTCGACATGAATAAAAACCGAATTGACACTAAACTTAGGTGGTTGCTAACATTACAGCCACTCCATACTTCGCCAGAGAAATAAAAAGGCAAGGAATATATTGCAGGAAGGTGGCCATTTTTTCTGACAGTCAGGTGGCACTTAAGGCCTCAAGCGAGATAAAAGGAAACAACGTAATTGTATGGGATCCATGGCAGAAGTTACCACTCGAATGACTCCGGCATGGTATACCATCCCTAGGTATTCGATACATAAAAGGGCGGATTGTGCTTCAATCCACGTTAGACCTCTGGTTTCTTCATTCAATTTGGTACTCTAGTGATAAAACTTTTACTAATGACGCTTGCCAATTCCCCATGTAGAAGAGCCGCAAGATGGCATTTCTTATTACTGTGATTCTTACGAGAGCATGATAACTGGTTGTACCAGGTTAAGTCAATATCTCTTTCAACATTTTAAGTAAGGCCATTGGAGAAGACTTCGACATTATTATTAGAAAGAGCTAAAAAAGCAGGTGGTCAACATATGAGTAAGCATAACAAGAAGTGTCAGCTATGTCCATGGCGTGTTTTCAAAAGGTCCGTCCTAACGACCACTCCTACTTCACTATTTTCGTGGTCCGCTCGACAAATTAATATATGACAATTAATTACAGTTTTTAGTTGAGATGAAAAAAAGTCAATGGCACGAGAGAGATTCGAACCCACGATCTTCGGGTGGATACGCCGCTACTGTACTACCTGAGCTATCGTGATCTCGATCCACTCGGACATCAATTCCCCATCTCAACCTCACCTTACGAATTTTCCCTCCTCTTGCCATATTTCAATCAGTTGATGCTGTGGCAGTGCTCATCTAGGGGGTGGATAGCAATCTCACTTAAATCCGAAACCGTTGTCGGAGTTTCTACGCTGGGGAAGCCTCCACACTCAGAAAGATAGAGTTCGCCTTCTCTATCTAGGGAGTATGCGGAGAGCAAGCCGATGTATTTTGACTTTGTAGACCTTTGCATGCGACGTTCCAATTCCAACAAGATGACAGCGAGGTAGTAACAGGCCTTAGGGGTGCGAAGCCTCCACGTCAACGCTCAGGCGGAGATGCGTCCGCTCTTATTTTGAGAATCGGCTACGTCCGGTAAGGACAGGTATGGACCTTAAAGATCCTCTGGTCATCCTATGGCCAAGAGTCCGGGACGTATGTGGACCTTACAAAAAGAAATGTCCCCCCCCCAAAAAATAGATCCTCAATGAGCACGAACCGTTGTAGAGCAATACTCCCAATACTACTTGACGTACACAAATATATTTATTGAAGGGATATCGAACTTACAAAAGAATTCCGCGAAGGTAACCTTGACAAGATTCGAGTTGGCACTGCTCAAAAAAGCACTTACACAGATTACAAACGGAAGAAATGCTGCACATACTGCCAGGAAGAAAAAGTCCGCAGAACACGTTTTATATTGCTGAGAGTCAATGTAGGCAGATTCTTGAAGCCGCATGTTCTTATACTTAGGAGCCACTGCAATGTTACGAAGGATGACTAAGAACCAGAAGCTAGCCGGTGATTTATAAAAATAGAGAAGCACAATAAATCTACAAACTTCGAGCTTCAGAAGGCCTTGTAGGCACCTTTTTCTGAGCTACCCTCTCCCGTGTGAAGGCCTTTTCACCCACCCTCGTCCAAAAACTGCACTGCACTGCAACTTGCAGAAATAATTGTCTAGCCAGAAACTGTATGTATAGAGATAGGGATAGGGATAAAAGAGGCGACCACAGGGCCTTTTGTACATCGACTGAGTTAATCAATAGGTTGAGATTTTACTTGTGCTCTGCTCCTCTTCCTAGCAGTATCTGCAAAGTGTGTGCATGTGCTTTGTTAATTGGCAGTGTCCTGTCATTTCAACTAGAATCTTGATTTAGTTGCGGTCACCTTTCAGTAATTCCCTTGCAAGTTTTGCAGATGGTTCGTCTATGAATCTCTTCTCGTATCTGTGGTATTGTTCCACTATGTTTTAGTCTAATTAAAAAACTATTTTAAGATGCATCCTCTTTAGTGGTTTAGCTACAGCACGAGACAGGATCTCGAGAGTTTATGCTGTTTATTTCTATTGGTACCGTATCAAACTTTTCGTTACCTCTATTCCACGAATGCAGTTCCAGACGCTCGTTGCCTTTAAAACCTTGAGACCAGGGCCTAGAGTGCAACCTGTCTGTTAAAAATATGGAATGTATTCCTCTAGTGTTTATTTCCCAAGCTATAGTTTTGAGTCTCTATGATTTCATACTGCAAACCGGTGGTGTAATTACACTGGTTTACTGTCGGTTCGGGTTTTTTATTTATCCCCGACGACTCCCGCTCCCAGGCCTTCGTCGCTTTTGGACCAGTAAGGATAGTTTTCCTTTAGAGGTGCTCCTTTGGCTTATTCTTCCCATTCTGATATTATTACCTTATACTGTTTAGTAAATTTGTATTTTGGAGCAGTGGCATTGAATGTCCAATATGGCATCAACTTTTATCTCCTCTCTCAATACCCATCGATTATTTACATGGCAGGTAGTTGTCCGTTTATTGCTGTGAGGTATTGCTCTGGCTTCTTCGTGGCTTAAGATCTATTTAGTGGATTGAGGTTTACCAGCACCTCCAAGGCCGCAGTCGGCGTTGTGCCCGTCGTTCCAGTAACACTGACATAATCATGATTGTGGGTGCCGCGTATTTAGCTTGATCCCTTTGGCCTGCAGAGACTTGGTCACCATGCCATTGGTCTTAAGAAGCAGCTGTATCGCAATAGGGTCATTTTGAGATTTAACCTCTACCTTTTGGAGCAGTGCTTTATCCACCCCACGCAGTTTTGGCTCTCTCTTGGTTTTAGCTAAATGAATCGTACGTATTGCATTAAATTTTTTTTCATACCTTTACAAATGATATGGTGTTATTTTCGATTGAAGATTATATCTGCTATTTGATTAGAATCTTCGTCCTTCCTTGATGGCCATTTTCATTTATTTTAATACATTTCCTTCCTTTTTCTGTTTTAATATTTATATTTGGCTGAACTTTTCTAACTTTTTTTCCTATATCATTCGGAGATTTTTTTTAAATAGGTACAAATAATGCATTTAGAAAAATAAATAATCGTATTTTTTTTTTATAATCGCACGGCCCTATTCGGAAACAGTCGAGAAACAATCCCCTTAAATTTTTATCGAGGTAAGCACTATTCCCCTTTTCCTGGCTAAGAAAAGGGGGGGGGGAAATGTCTCGAAAAGGGGACTGCCTCTTGTACATAAAAACAAATAGCGAAAGGGTCAGAAAATTCCGGAAGTTTCCGCCCGGGGATTTAGCCAGAGGAGGAAGCTGATTTATGACCGCCGAGTATATTGGATATTAAACCAGACCGAGATAGTTGCCGGTAAAAATTTATGTCAGCATCCCACAACTTGGGCCGGTCTGATATCACAATAAAAAGCCTCCTCTCACAATTTACTCCCCCTATCGGACAATCGCACCACCCTCTTAGAAAATACAATTTAAAAATAAAAAGGCAAAAATGAACTTAAAAACTTAATCAACTATGACTCCAAACTATTCCAACCACATCTTTCGTGTAAACATGACCTTTTTGAATTTTATTGTATAACTATTTTATATTTAATTTAACCTGATGGCTTTCTTTAATTAACCTTTACGTTTCCTTCAGCCATTTACTTTCTGTGTTCTCTGCACCATTAAACCCATTGTCACTATTTTCTTTTTATTTTATTCATTATACTATCCTTTTCTTTCCAGGCAGTTAGTATTGTTTCTCTACCTCATATATTTTACCTTTAAATTATCCTCTAATTTATCTTCCTTTTTTCTGACGTGATTTCTTATTACTGTCTTTTTTATACCAGTCTTTCCAATATTCATTACCTTTTTCATTATTATATAACTTTTTCAAATTCATCTCCAAACATGTTTCCCTCCACCGTTTCTCGTATTTGTTTTTCTTTATCTCTGTCAGTTTTTTTTTTTTTCATTTTACATCAATAGTTTCATAATTACTCTCTTATTTTTATTTTCCTTTCTTTTTAGCATGTTTAAATTAACAACATTAAACCTTCTATCACTTGCCTTTCATTGTTATTAATTTTTCAACAAAATTGTACTTTTTTTCTACAATTTTTAATTTTCTGATCTTTGCTCCTCACACGCTGATGAGAGTCTTTTGTTATTGTTATTCTTTGCTTTCTGTTGCGTTCTTCGCTATTTTCCCTATACTGTACGGCTTTGTCTCGTATTGGTCTCTTTTCTTTTCACTTTAATTTGTATTTCTTACTTTCTCTATTTATTTCATCATATTTTTCCTAATTGTTTTCTGTTTGGTGAACCTTTCTTCCTTTCCCCTCACTTTCTCTCTCTCTCTCTCTCTCTCTCTCT
>CM077110.1:1191577-1206158 GCA_039619505.1 Cimex hemipterus | reverse complement strand
TATATATATATATATATATATATATATAGTCGCAGGATAATGATGAATATACTTTCTAGTATTCGTAGCACTGAACCTTCTGGTTTAATGTATTTTTACAATCTCTTAGTTCAATGCAATTGACACGATCCTTCACTTTAGAAGAAGAAGTTCATAGGATGGCACTGGTACAAATCCTTTCATTGGTTTGCTTTATATTCCTCCTTATATCTCCATTGAGCACTTTCCATATGGCATGGGTAGCTGTTTTCTCCTCAAAGCATAACCTAAAAATGGTAATCATGGAATATTTCGAAACAACCGGTTCTATAACTCTTCTTTAGTTTTAAGAGTTTGGGTTAGGTTTGATCTTATGTTTTATGATATATCTTGGATGTATGTATAGGTTATGTTCGGGCGTGTCGCATTTGACAAAGACGCCCGATTTATGACGCAATGTGTCCTCCCCCTACCTTTTGGAAATCCACCACTCACAACATATTTCCCTCTTTTTCATAAGGAACCTCCATCCATTCCAGCCCTCTCGGGATCTCTTCTCCGGCAGCTCTCGTAGCGAGCACACGTCCTTTCGCCCTATCGGCTAAAGTGTTGCGCCATAATACTTCGCCTCCGTGTAAGACTGTCGGCTTTTAAAGTTCACCTCGCCACGCGAATCCCCACTGAATCCCCCGCAATTAGCTATACGACTTCACCTGCGCGTGCATCTCATCTTACGACCGGTGGCCCACCCACCCATCATCGCTATTGTCCTTTCACAAATAATCTCGTTCTTCCTTCCCCCATACTTATAATCCTTCTGGCTACTACTTGGACTGCATCGTCTCATCCTCACCGCAACTGGATTGCATCATCCAGCATCATCATCAACCCCGTTGCAAGGACCAGTTCTGTACAACGACTTAACCACCGCCTCCTCACGCACGACATCGCTTAGGAGACATTCACCGCTTCCGGTCTTCATCCCTTCAGAGGGATTCATAGCCTTTAGACCGTCTTCGCCATCACATCTCCAATACGATCCTCGGCCATCTTGTAAGCCATAGAAATTGCATTAAACAGTGAGTCTTCAATCGTTCCTTTTTCGTTCATTATTTATTTCCTCACGCTTCCTAAACTAACATCCTTCATTAAATCGGGAATCTTCCATTCCCGTTGGTGCCGAAACACGCCTCTTATTAATTTCAATTCCTCTCTCCCGGTGGTGTTCGTCCGCGCCATTTTAATCTTGGCTGCTGGTGAACAGTTATATCAGACGTCTATGTTCTTTCGTTTGTTCTATTTACGTTAATGTATTGAAATAAATGTAATTTATTTGCGTGAAAGGAAGTGGTTGCTTATAACCGCGCCCCAAGCAATGTCGAGTACTCTGGAGGATTAAGACTAATAATGTTCAAAATTTAAATGGATTATTGATTATAAAAATATATATAATTCCCCGAAGTGGGTTGAATATTCTAGAGTGAGTTTGTAACATCTGGAGAGTAAAAGTAATTTATTAGCGAGAATAGACCGGGTTCATCCCCTCCCCAAGGAATAACGTGCATTCTGGGGAAGTTTATGGTGATCAAACTTCTATGTTTCTATCGGGTGTTGTATTTATGTTAATTTATTGTAATTAATGTAATTTATTATCGTGAAAGAAAAGTAGTTGCTTATAACCGCGCCCAAAAGAAGATTGAATACTTGGTGGGGCACTGTAATACCAGACATCTAAATTTGTACCGAGCTCTGATATACGTAAATACGTGTGTATTCTGTAGTTGTCAAGTTATCACCCTGAGATACAAATGAGGTAGCATCTATGTAAAAGCAGAGAGTCAGTAAGCGGATGGAAATCTTTAAAAATAAGAAAAACCCTCACAGGGCCGACGATGATCTCACTTTCCTTATAAACCACCCACATTATTTATATTCATGTGAACATGCTATAGGTTTGTAATGTTTATTTATAACAAGAAACTCAATACCCTGATCATTCTTCTGCACATAAAACCCTCTCTATAAAGCTTTTACAGTGTTATCACCACGGTGATTTTCCTTATTATTATTTTTCCGGGTGATTATTCCAATTAACAAAAAGGATTTTCCGCTTCGGAAAATATTTTAAAAATTCTATCTTCGGTTTCTTTCTTTTTTTGTCTCAGTTTGAAATTTTATTAAAAATATTATTTTTTAATTGTAACCACCCCCCCCCCCGAAAAGCGTTAAGATGTCAACTTCTCTTATACGTCGTATGCGGTTTAACTGTTTGCCGATGTTGTCGGTAATCGAGTTAGGCGAAAACCCCTGTTTCAGTCTGGGACGGATTCGGAGGCGGCCGCAAGACAAACCTCCAGAATTAGTTTGACTATCCGATATTGGTGGTCTGGTTCCTTTAACCGCCGACTGACCGAAAATCATTTGGAAAAAAAACTCATAATTATATCACATAGAACAGCCCAATAAACGGATTTTTTCATAGACTCGTAAGAAAAAGAAATAATTTTATTCAATTACTTTGCCGTCGTTCCAAGATAAAATGGCGTCAAGAAGAGGAAAAATATCTGATATGACTAGATTAAGTCTGACTTGAATCGAATATCATTATTGGGAAAGAATAATGAAATTATCCCGCAGTATGCCCGTTCGATACTTCAAGCCCTTTAACTTTAACTTAACGGGCGAAAACCGAAAAATGATATACGCAAAAAAGGGAAATCCGATAGAAGGAAGTTCGACACTTCTTAGCCGGAATCGAAGATGAAAAACCAAGAGATAAAGCCTCCGGCTCTTGTCGAGAATGGAGACAAAAGTCAGTTTAAAATATTTTTAAAGAAAAGGTCAAAAGCAAAGGTAAAAAAATAAAGAGCAAAAGATAGTCAGAAAGATGTGATTTTTTAAGAAGGAAAGAACGGAAAGATTTGTAATTACACTCAGGGAGAAAATGACAATGAGAATAGTTAGATAATAAGATAAACAGTATTATAGATAGACATATAAATAAATAAACAAAGATATAGGAATGACGAGCGTAAGACGATGAGTTAAGAGAAAAGTTTGTCTAGAGTAAGAAAAAGATTTGGATGCCACAATGAAAGTGAACATTCTTCATGAATGCATAAATAAGTAGGCAAAGAAGAAAAAAGATCACGAAATAAACTCCGTATTGTGAACTCGAGGTATTTGGTCCTCCGGGCCGGATGTGCCAATATCATTTAATAGCATTTCATATAATAGCATCTGTGATGAATATTTTTAGCCACATGTCTTACATTGTTTAGAATGGCTTATCACCAGCAAAAGCAATATTGAACGGTACGGAATTATTTTTACAATACTCAAGTCTTGAGTGTGTGTGATGTTTAGTGGCCGTTAATTAATAATTATTTGACATATGTTCATTATTTCTTCGTCCTTCTTGTGTAGAAACGTTTGGTGTTTAG
Source organism: Cimex hemipterus (assembly GCA_039619505.1). Taxonomy (NCBI): domain Eukaryota; kingdom Metazoa; phylum Arthropoda; class Insecta; order Hemiptera; family Cimicidae; genus Cimex; species Cimex hemipterus. Next base: position 1,202,736 of record CM077110.1, on the reverse strand, counting down.
TGATTGTCAGTTAATGACTAGCTGAAGATGATCTCAATAAAGATCGAAACGTTGGGACGACGGAGAAAATATTTTTCTAAAGCGTACGTTACACCACACCGCATCGCAAGATATCCAATTAATACCTAAAGTCTAGTTTCGATTTATGCTGAAACAAAAAAAGACGGTAATTAAAAAATGAAAAGAACAGCGAGAGAAAAAACTATGTGTAAGGAGCAGTATAGTCATGGACAGAACTACTACGAGACACATTTAGATAAACAGGATGATATATAAATAGCTTAAACGATAAGAGAGAGATAGCAATGATGAGAAGAATAATACCATTTAAAGAAGAAGGTTTAAAGAGAGTGAGTTTGAGATGGGGTTATTAGAAAAATAAATGGTATGTAGAGAGTAGAACGGGTTAGAGGTCTGAACTGGACTGAACTTTTATTTTTTACATATACAAATAAAACTAGAAATACAAATAAAAAGAGGGAAGGCGGAAGATAGTGAGAGATTTGGATGTCTAAATAAAATTAATATTGTTCATAAATGTATCAATAGCTGAGCTAAGAAAAATAAACATCACGAAAAACTACGCTATTAGTGAACTCGAGGTGCTTGGTCCTCCGGGCCGGATATGTGATATATCAGTTCATACCCACTTGACTCAGGTAATGGCAACTGTAACGCGTATTTATTGTAATATGTGTTACACTGGTTCGGATGGTTTATCAGAAACAGCGAAAATAAAATTAAACAGAATTCGTTGTAGAATACTCTAGCCAAGTTTTAATTTATATTGAAACGAAAGGAGAAGAAAAAAAGAAGAGAGAGATGATGATGAGTACGTGCGCATTATAAAATAAGTCTATCATAAGTTTTATTCAATTAAGAAATATGTTCTTTTGTTAATATTTTAAAATATTTTTTGTGGGACTTTGTAAAAATAGATTTTCTTTTTCATTGAATGTTTTCGGGTTCCATTTTTAACAGGGCGGCTTCATTTTATTTTTAATTATTTAATGGAACCTTATATGGTCTGATTGCTCCATTTCTATATTGGGAATCTGCGGTCAGACAGGTTTCAAGCCATCAATTTGGCTGAACGACTCGAATGACTTCCAAGCTGAAAATGTCCTTTGTTGTTCCCCTCTCGCCGTTTATCTATTTATTTTATATTTGGTTGTTGTTTTTTTCTCAGTAGGTTTTCGGCCGTCCGAGAATTAAGGATGGCCAAGGACGTGTGTGAACAAAGGGAGGGCCGTGTTACCAAACAAGAGCTTCCCCGGGGCGATTGAATGCCTTTATTAACTCATATCTTCTCTGTTGTAATGTAATGCCTTCTTTTACCCTTTCCTTACGAGACCTGCTTTTTAGAAAGGCTTAGCCCATATTCGCTTTTGTTCAACAATTCCTATTCTACTCATACATGAAAGACAACATGACAAGACGACAAAACAAAAAAAAAGCAATCTGAAGGTCGTGAAAATTAATTTTTACAAACTTTTCGCCATGAATCATTTTTTTAGGTCCAGCTTTATTTATTAGAATTATATAACCTCTTAATTACATTATTAGGTTATCAAATTGGGATTATATCGATCCTTCTCGTTATCTTTCTTAGTATTTTTTACTCTGTGCAGTGTTAGTTATCTTTCTCCTCTCTCACGAACTTTTTTTCACTTCTTGTCTTCAGCCGCAATTGTACCGATATCAACTATTCCATCTCTTTTTTTCGCACAAGTTTCCTCATCTATCTTTGTTTCTTTATTCTTCTACCAATTATCCCGTTTGCTTTTACTTTCATAAACCCTTTCACCATGCTATCACACTTTTTCTTGTCACTATTATCTTCTTCGTTCTATCTTCCTGTCACTTACACACGCTGTACTTTCCACTATGATTTTCTGCCATCGCCTCTCGCACTATTTTATTCTTTCTCTTTCTACCAATCGTTTTATTCTGAACCCGTTTGAACATTAATCGTAACTAAATTTGAGTAGAGTAAAACCGTACCGTTTAATATAAGTTTGGCTGTGTCTTATAAATCGTCTTGATTAATGACCCATCCGGCCCGGAGGACCAAACAACTCGAGTTCACAGTACGGAATTTATTTCCTGAACCTTTGTCTTCTTTGCCCATTTAGTCATTTATGAACGATATTCACTATCATCGTGACTGCCCAATCTTTTTTTTTTTTTTTACCCTCGTCAAAACTCCTTTCCACTTAACACATCTTATTGTTTTCGCCGTTCCTATATATTTATATGTCTACCTATATCCTGTTTATCTCATCATCTAATTATTTCTCATCGCCACTCTTTCCCTGAGTGTACTGTTACAAATATTTCTTTCTCTTTCCTTTTCGTTTTCACTCACTCCCTTTATCACTATATCTCCTTCTGTCTCTCTCACTCACTCTATTTCATTCTTTCTCTTTCCATCAATCGATTTATTCCATTTTAACCCAATTTATTTGTGTCGTTTTCAGTCGTTTTACTTAACCTTATCTGTCTTTACCTCTTCTCCTATTACGCTATCTATATCTATTTATCTATCTTTCTAGCCATCAATCTATTTATGTACATATCTACCTGTCTATCTATCACTCATTTTCTCTATCACTTTCGAGCTTTCTTATTTTCTTTCTATATCATTTATTCTTTCTGTCTCTCCCCTCTCTCATCTCTCTCTCTTTTTTTTATTCCCGAACTCACACTCATTCTACTTCTTCCTCTATCGATTTTTTTCTCGATTTTTATACCTATGTGACTTTTAAACTATCTACATCATTATATTTATATACTTTTATATCAATAATTGACTTAATTAATTAATTTTGGAAGTCAGGTTTATTTCATTTCTTTTAGTGCATACATCAGCATTATCATCATGTTAGGTTATACGAAAAAATTCGGCAAGAACCAAAAATCCAAGTCTTAAAGAACATATAAACAAAAAGGGAACCGAGCCAACTCAATTTACGAATAGTTTGAATATTTTGACGGTATATTTTTTGTTATTATTATTAATTTGACTTCCGTATCAGTAACATTTTTCAACAAATTTCGTCGACGGTCGCCCTCACGGGTTGCATAATAGAAATCCGATACGAACAACCGCGTAACTGTTCCGGGGCGTCTGGGAAAAAGTAATTTGCTCAGAAAAACTGAAATATAAGACAGACGAACCCCCGAGAAATTAGATACAGCCGGCGAAAAATCATTATACCAATGTTTCGCCTTCATTGACAGCCTTTTTTTTTACAGTTATCTGCGGAATTTCTTTCTCTCCTCCTTTGTACAAAAGGGTTTTCATTGTTCAAACATTGCAAAACGAGTGGACAACGTTAAAATTAGAAAACTAACTTCCACCCATTTGGCTTTTACCTTATTTATCCCCTACGACAACATGATGGACTGTTATTTGTAAACCTTTTATTTCTAGGAAATGTAAGCTGGCCAAAAAAGAACATCATTTAATTTTTTTTTTCTCCGCGACCCCTGTTAAATTATACTAGTACGACTTTTAATAAGTAAAAAGCAGTGAGGCGGAATGAACGCGTTTAGATAATTTTGGACGCAACATTAACTCACCGGCGTTCCCCCAGGGGAAAATCATCGGTTCCCTACTGTTTAGTCAAGTAATAAAAATGCCTCGTAGTATTATTTAAGTTTCGATTTCTTTATGGGAGCATACTGAGTTAATTAAGTGAGGACTAAATGAGTGATTTTTCCAAATGTACCGTTTCGTTCTTCTAAGACAATATTTTTAACCCCAATATTAACTTAAACGTGAAAAAAAGTTTGACTCTTTCCAAAAAATTGGCCCATCTTGGCCAACGATATTGGCATTGAGGCCTTTTCGTTTCACCTCTATAACATACTTTTTTACTTCTTTTACTTTTCTCTCACACCTTCTCCCTCTCATTTTATCATATCATCTCTCACTTTCTTCTTTTTTATCTATCACACGTACTCTCTCTCTCTCTCTCTCTCTCTCTCTCTCTCTCTCTCGTTTTTACTTCTGTCTAACTTTCTTTCATTTTAAATTTTAATTTTCATCTTTCTCTTTTTTCTTTTCATCTCTTTAATTTTATTTAACTCTTTCTTTTTTATCTTTCTAACACTTTTTGTCCTATTTTTCTTTTTCACTCTTAACGCACACGCCCACACGCACTCAATTCCTCTCCCTCCCACCCCCTCACTCTCTCTCTCATTCGCCTCATCACCTCTCTCTTTATTATTTTATTTTCTCTATCACACGTATTTTCTCTTTCTCTCCTTTTTACCTCTACCTTTCTCTGTTTCTTTTTTTTCAAGCATACATTTATTTCCTCTCTTCGTTTTACTTATTTCTCGCTTTTCTTTCCCTCTCTGTATGTCTATCTTCTCTCTCTCTCTCTCTCGCTTTTTGTAGATTTTTGACAGTTTTCATATGATAGATAAGAGGCTAATTGAGATAGATGTGTAGGTGTTTTTTATGATTTTATAAGATAAGGATTAATAATAATCTTAAGTGATGATAAAAAAATTGAGTTTTGAAGCAATGTTTTGTGCGGTTGCAGATGAATTATAATATAATGCAGGCTAATTAAAACATAAGCTTCATTATAATATATATAAAAGATGTTATTTAAATTTTACGTCATGTATTTTATCTTATTATATTTGTGCATCCGTTTATTTGGGGTTAAAAAACACAATATTTTATGATGTTGATGATGTTTGAGGTAATAATTTAACAGGTTTTACGATGCGGGTGGATTGGTATTGCTGGCACGTTGATTTCAAATGGCACGATTTGCCTATTTGCCGATTGGATTTATGTTTTTAAACAACGCGAGGGAGTAAAATTGAAGTCTCGTACAATTCAATCCGTCTATTTCCGATATCCTGCGAATATTGCAAATGGGTACGATCCGGGTGCCACTTCGGATTCGGCCGTGCAATCAGCCCTGAGCTTTGTCTTTTTCGGCATTCAAAGATCCGCCGTAGGGAGCGACAATGGCGTAGGGTGGTTGGCGTCTCTCGAGACAAAAGGGACAGGAATGGAACAAGACAGAGCTTACCAAATGTTCATGTTTATCGCGTTAAAATTGATTCGGGGTTTAATGAGCCCTGGTGCCGGAAGGGGTTGGCGAAGGGTGAGTCTCTCGGTTTTAACGCGATAACGCCCGCCTTTTCCTATCTGGCGAGGGAGGAGGCAAAGAGACGTTTAATTTAGAGATAAAACTCCTTTTCCCACGTGTCTCCCCTGGGGAGGATCTCTGATCACACTTACGAGCCTTAAGCCCTGGGGCGGCGGACTTAATTGTTCATAACAGAAACCCCTTCGAAGAGGGCGGCTTATCCCCTTTTTACTAATGTTCACCCTCAGCTAATCCTCACCTTCACATCACAGACTTTATTACACCGCTGCGTTTTATACCCTCTCGTCCTCTCGAAACAGACACTAGGGAGTGTAATATAAAAGTAATTTTTACAACCGATTCGTCTCGCTCTTGGGTATTAAACGTGCGCTTCTTTCTTCTTCCTGATTAAATGGAAATACCTACTTCCTTTAGAAAACATTTACAGCAAAAACAAAGAAACATCAACCCTAACGTTTGTTTTCCATAATGCTAATGGAAATAAAAAATCAAATATGGTTTCCATTTATTACCCTAAGGCCTACCTAAGGCTCCACACGGTTGATTTTTAGACATTGGTGTAATAGACAGAGGCAAAGGCAATGAGAAAGCGGACACCCTTGCAAGGAAAGAAACAGCTACACCGCTGACAGGACCAAAACCCTTCTGTGGAATAGGAATCCACACTATCAATGAACATCTCAGACAGAAGGACAAAAAGAAAATAAGGGAACTCTGTAATTCACTTATTGGACATAAACAATCCAAGAATCGTCTAACCAATTTCGGAAAGAAAGAAATCACTGAATGTGTCAAAGGAGGCAGGAATAGGCTGCGAGTCCTAACAGGATTCCTAGCAGGACACTGCAGATTAAATGGACATCTAAAGAAAATCAGAGTAATCCAAGATGGCACATGCAGATTCTGCAAAGAAGCAGAAGAAACACCAACACATCTACAAACAAACTGCGGAGTAACATTAGCCCGCAGGAGGAAGTGTTTTGGGATGTACAATGTGACCAAAGAAGAGTTTCAACCTATAAAACCGGGCCTATTAATCACGGTTCTTGATGAATTAGGACTGGCCGATGTGCTTTAGGCAGAGAACGAGGGATACAATAGCTCTTAAAGATCGCAGTATACACACCCTGGAAATTTTCAATCAATCAATCAGACCGAGGCAATCAGGCTTAGCCGGCACACAAATACAAGCTTGTCTCATTGTCACTCGAGCCATGAGTTGAACGTCAACTGTGGCCTCGGAGGTCTTAGAACCCCCAAGGGGGGCCGCGGTAGCCGTGTGGTTAAGGCGTCAGACTCTCGGCTAGTAGACCCCGCGGTCGTGGGTGCGATCCCCACCGTCGCCTCTGGAATTTTTCTGACGCTTAAGGGGACCAGTGGCCACAATTAAAAGAACTTGACACGGCACTCATTAATGGAAGGGGCGGGACCGGATCTCAGTGACCCTGAACCTGGTCCCAACCCCCTTCAAAAATGAGTTTCTACGATGGAAGAAACACCGGTACAACGGGGGCTCAAGTTCGCTTTGTGTTGTGAGCCCTCCCCCAAAAATGGAGCCATGGTATAGTACAATAAGCTGTACAGCTGCAGTGCTCAGTCCCTGGTATCCATCCATCCACACATCCACCCCCAAAACACCGGTCCATATTCTAATACAACGAGAAGCCATAGCAGCAGCTCATAAGCTCATAAATGGACATTCTGCAAGAAGGCCGAGCCACAGAACAACGGAAACTGAAGGAGCAGATGGCATACTAGGCATGCCTATCGATGTCTACCTCTACTTTGTACATTCCAAAATAGTTTTTTCTACGGGCGAATGGGGCAGTACGGTTTGTTAGTAGTTATGTGTATCCACTGCTTCTTTGCAGAATCTGCACTTGTCTATGCGTTCTTTGAAACCGCACGGAGGCCTTGGAGGAACTCAGTGCTGGCATAGGGGCAATGAAAGGGTCAACATGTTGAAACAGATGGATCCAAAATGTACTCTCCAGGTCGTAAATATTAGTTTGGCCTAGGTTCTTGTCTCAAAAGAGAATAAAATGGATTCCTTATGTGTACCTGGTGGAACTTGAAAGAGGTTTATAGAAGGGCCAACCGAAAAACTTTCAAGGGAATCAATGGAACGCAACCGCAACCAAACCAGAATTCTTGTTTAGACTCCTGACAAGGCACGCTACTTAAGAAGGAACATGTACCGGATAAGAGCAGACAGAAGAAACACTGTACTGCCAAGAAAAATAGGAGACCGCAGAACGAATTTTATGTTTCTGTGATGGTCTTTCAGTGCAGATTCTTGCATTTTGGAGAGAAAAAGGCGCAAGCAAGCTCCTACACTAAGGAGCCTCTGCCAAAGCTGTGGGGTTAAATATAAAAAAACACGGGCGAACAACAGATCTGCTCACGTCGAGGTACAGAAGGCCTTGTGGCCACCTCTTTTTTCCCGACCCCTATCCATACGCCAATCTTCTTCGGATGCTCATACAGGCATCCTTTACACCAGGATCGAGAGAACCTAATATGCTTACATTTTTCTATGTTGGCACCTAACAAGTTTAGTTCAGCCATAATGGGAAGTTATTTCATTATAAATCTTCAAGTCATCTTTAAATAATTATATCTGGTCGTACTGCAAGAGCGACTTTATATCATTGATAAAAATCAAAAAGTATACTGGTTCAATATAAACTTGGGAACCGATGGACCAATGAAAAAGTTTCTGAGCTTGCAAGATCCTTTTGGATAAGAAGGATTCTATCCAAGAAATATGGCGAATCAACCCTCGCTTCTTTTAGCTTCATTTTATATATAACTAGATAGAAAGGCTAAAAATGCCGATGGGATCCTCTAGTGCAAAAAGCGATCGAATTATAAAATTTTCAATCGTGTTGGAAGATTCCTTTGTATTTTATGACTTCGGAGATGACTTCGGTTTAAAAGGCCGTTTAATTACTCTTCCAATTATTGCAATAACGGTTGGGCCATGTTAAAACAATTAGTGTTTTATTTCTCATCCCCGGTCTAATTTAATATTTCCAAGTATAGTCAGAAAAGGTCTCGCTGTTTATTTGCCCGAGGCGTAAACCGAGGCCTGTTAGCAACACAGTTGTTTTATACTCGTTACTAGGTTGAAACGCAAGGTTTTGTATAAATATACAAATGATTTTCCCAGCTTTGAACTTTTCGTTTAAAGTCAAAAGATCTGGTTTTAACATTTGTCAGCAGAAGTCGTCTGTGATTCTTGTAAAACATCGAGTTATCCGCAGGTAATATTGGTACACAAGAAACCGCGAGTAATCTCAAGGCCCCCAGGGCAATCAACGGAAATGCCTTACGGCACCCAGGAGGACCCTTCCGCGTATCCGTGTATCCGTAGATACATGAGTATATCAGTATATGTTATTCGGAAGCGAGGGTCGGGATTTAATGCTGGGGGGGCCTCACGATCATATGATTGCTTTTATGAAACGCGTTGGCCGTTTCTGTTCAATCAATCCACGCCGGCTAATACAGTCCGTGTGCTCGTTCCTCACAAGAGAGCACACAATCGATTAGTGTCTAAAGAGAAAGAGCGTAACTAATAGGGCTCATTTCGTTTGAAACTACCTGATAGCCATACAAAATCTTAAACACGAGATTCTGGGCTACCATAACTATTTCAATTTAAAATTTATTTTTTACTATTCTTTTTATTTTATTTAAAAAAAGAATAGTAAAAAAATTTTTTTACCCCCCCACCACCAATTAAAGATAGTTGGTTTCTCTCCCCACTGCCTCCTGGTCTGGCAGATCTATCAGGTTCAACTATTTGCTCAATGTATACTATGTACAGATAGCAATAAATAAAATAAATAATTTAAAAAAAAAAACTATTCTTTTTATGTAAGGTCTTGGTTGAGAGGAAAAAGTGTCAGGAGCGGGATTCGAACCAACGACCTCCGGCTTAATACGCCGCTTCTCTAACCACTTGACCTATCGTGACCTCGATCCACTAGAAAACCAACTCACCACCTCAACCTGCAACCTTTCGAATTTTCCCTCTTTTTGCCATTTTTCACCTACAGTCCGAATCTCAAAAGTTTCGGAGTTACTTTTTCCGGTTTTTCAAGATTTCACGACCTTGCTTCAAGTAAACAAGTAGTTGTTACCATACACAAAATGGAGCACCTAGTATTTATCCGTGGAATTAAAGACGGCAGTTTGAATGCGGTGGATGATGGAATATTCGGCTGAACCACACATCTCCAATACGTAAGTCCAAATCGGCTTAACCACAGTGTTGTAAAGCAGCCTTTTATTTTCGAGAGGTAAATTAGAACGGTCAAGAAGTCGTGCAAGAACTCAATATCGTTTCAGTCCTATGTGAAGATTCCAAGTCAGGAGTTTGTCGAGATACAGTCCGAGGTATCACACATTGTCCCGCAGTATTATATTTAATATTTACTTTTTAATACTGAATTCGTTATTTTTATTTTGCGTATGGACAGTGGACTTCTTTAGACCCATTTAATTTGGGAACTTGAGCAAAACTAGTCGTTTACCCAAAGTTAATTTTGGCTAGAAATCGCGTGGTGGGGAACCGATTTAACATAACTTTCTCATCTACATGAGAAATGACTCAAAAACTTTGTTATTTTAAATGAGCTTCACATATTTTCATTTTACAATACGATTCTAGAGCTTGTATTATGCCAATTTTACTGAAATGAAAATTTTGGTAGGAACGACCATTTATTTTTTTCATTTATTTTTTTTTTTAGCAACTCGATAATCCTCCCTGCTTATTTAAAAAACGATAAGCATTAGCAAGTTAATTTAGGATATAAATCGTTTCAGAATAGGATAGGGATCAAGGGGTTGCTTTTATGCTTAGTTTATATTTTTTGTCATCATAGACCACTTTATTTTTAAATGTGTGGTGTTTAGCGGCCGTTAAATTAATTTGAGATTTGGAGTTAATTAATTTGAGATGGTGAGATGCGGTCTGGTTCGACGAGGTTTTAGAAAAGCATATTCGTTTGATAATCACGAGATCATCTTCAGGGCTGAAAGTGTTTGTTTCCTGTGTAGATCTGTCCATTACTTTGTGGCGTGTTGAGAGTGCCCAAATAATGTGTTTATTTTTAAAATGACTCTCAGTTGTTATTATGCATTGTTGCAGAATTGACCATTTATTAAAATTTATGTTTATACTACAAAATAACTTCCTTGAGTTTGATGAGTAGAATTCTAGAATTCTGAGCATGCCACAACAATCCGTGGTTTCAATCCTTGAACAGTCAATACGGAAGATGGATTGGGATACACCCGATTCTTCAATGTCCCCTAAAGAAAATAATAAAACGGGTAAAATCTGGCCTGGACGGCACGAAATGGGACTTGTGTGCCGATCTATCTCCGTGTATGTTTCATGTCCAGGTGAAGACGTGACTGTTGTGAGCGGAACAACCGACTTGTTGAAAACACATCGCCTTGTGTATAGCGAAATTCTCTCAATGAGAAAATTTTTTATAAAGCCTAAAAAAAACCTGCTAAAAATGTCCAATAAGTTGGTTGTCGAGCAATTATGTGTCATTATTCAAATTGACTGTCTGATAACACGTTGGGATATCCCAACGAGAATTTTCTGTGGCCCGGAAAACACTGTTGTGCCTGCTGAGTCGATTAAAAAAGGAATTAGGCTCGTAAATCACACAGTTTTTGAGAAAATAAAAAAAGAAAGAAAAAATCTAATTTTTTCCGATGTAAATCGACTTGCTGAGTTGTTTGGAAAGGAATTAGGCTAGTAATATAAGTAGTTTTTGAAAAAATCTGAAAAATAAAAAAAATCGAAAAATTTGTTACTGTTTTTTCTATGTAAATCGACCCGCTGAGTCGATTAAAAAAGGAATTAGGCTCGTAAATCACACAGTTTTCGAGAAAATAAAAAAAGAAAGGAAAAATCTAATTTTTTCCGATGTAAATCGACTTGCTGAGTTGTTTGGAAAGGAATTAGGCTAGTAATATAAGTAGTTTTTG
>CM077110.1:1170151-1186577 GCA_039619505.1 Cimex hemipterus | reverse complement strand
CATTTCTTTCTCACATACACCATGTCACTTTCTCTCTCTCTCACTCTCTCTCTATCTATCTATCTATCTATCTAACTATCTCTCTTATTGTAGAAAGAAGTATATATGTGAGATAGTTAGATAGAGTGTGTGTGTGTGAGAGAGAGAGAGAGAGAGTGAGCAGGAGAGAGCGGTAGAAAGGTCCAAGAGACCTAACTATTTGCACCTAAATAAATCTTACCGATCAATCGATCAATTCCTCCTATTTTTTTTACATTTTTTAGAATCTATGATTTTCTAGCAGAAAAAGGCGAGAGGCGATCTTGAAAAGTTAACACCGGGGAAAACTCTTTTTTCCGAATTGTCTCGTTTTAAGATTTATACTATCCTTGTGTTCGGGCCATTTTCGCCGAATGTTTGCATTCGGTTTATTTCAGGCCGCTGTAAATCGGCTCTGCTGTCGAAAAACAAATAAATAGGTGGACGTCTTTCTGGGATCCGATGGCAATTGCCGCTTTCCGGCGCCCTTTTACACCTTTTGAAACAGTCTTATTTATTTATTGCGAATTTTAAAAGCCCTCTGCCCACTTGCGAAAATAGAGCCTGGGCTTAATTTTGATAGCAGGGGAGCTTGAATCGGCGATACGTGAGATCTTCGAGATCCGTTCCTGCCGAAAAAGCAGGTGTCTCTCGTCCAAAACTGTACACATCAATTCACTATTTTCGTGGTCCGCTCGACCAATTAATATATCACAATTACGGTTTTTCGTTGAGATGAAAAAAAGTTAATGGCACGACAGGGATTCGAACCCACGACCTTCGGCTAGATACGCCGCTGCTCTACCATTTGAAATATGGCAAAAGTAGGGAAAACTCGTAAGGTGAGGTTGAGATGGGGAGTTGATGCCCGAGTGGATCGAGGTCACGATAGCTCATGTGGTAGAGCAGCAGCGTATCTAGCCGAAGGTCGTGGGTTCGAATCCCTCTCGTGCCATTGACTTTTTTTCATCTCAACTAAAAAACTTAATTATTTACTGTACACATCGTTATCAAAATTTTTTCATGCCGAAAGAAACCAGGTTTGTAAACAAAGAATTCATGTTTGCTGAAATATTTCTAGATGTAAAATTTAACAACCTTATCGCCAAATCAGACTTGTGACTGTTTTAGTATAAAATCAATATGAAACGTATAAAATGTAAAAATAATTGAAATAAGGTTTTTGGGCGCTCCACATTTTCCTGCTGGCTGAGGAGAACCTGGTGTTTGGTAGCGTATCTTTGTATTTCCGCCATGACCTCAAGGATCTTAAGATGTAAGTCCTTATTCCTTTTTTACCACAGTGCATTGGCCTGTTAAGAAAGATTTTATTTTGGAGTGTTTGCATGATTTTGATATTGCTGTGTTTGGTAGAACCCCCTAGGTGAATACCATACGCCCACATAGGTTTTATGACTTGTTTTTATAGTCTGGAGCCTCGTCCTTTCAACCAGTACAGTCGTCTATACCTAAAACCTATGTCGGTTCTTTTTTTTTCTTCACGTGTTCTTTCAATCTCAGCTTGGCATCTGAGGTCATTCCGAGATATTGAGCTGCGTCGCTGTATGGTATCTCATCGAATGTCAGTGACTGAACTAGGTCCACTTTTTTGTGTTTGTAAAATTACATGAACTGATTGATTTTCCTTTTTTTTTTTTTTTTTGTCCATTCGTTTATCTTATTACATGCAGTTTAAAGGATTTCGGTTGAATTGGTGATAGGCGGTCCTAGCGATATCCGTGTCATTTCACTCCATCCATTTTCGTAAAATTACTGGTATATAACAAGTAAAGCAGTAGACCTAATATGCTACCTTGTGGCACTCCTAAATTTATTGTTTTTATTTTTGAATAGTGATCTTCTTGCTTGACTCTAAACATTCCGACAGTTAGGTAGGAACTGCTACTGTGTTGGTAGCATACCTTTTGTGCTTGTGAGACATCACGGTTTTTCCGACCAGACATCAGAAGTTTTTCCATTAAATCCGTTATTCGGTGAATTTGGTCTAGTGTTGAATGTCTTGTTCGGAATCCAATTGGTAGTCAGGAATGATTTTTTTTTCTATAATCGGTAGTAGTGATATTGGTCTATAAAATTCCACCTTGTTATCCGTTTTTTTTTTCTCCCCAGTGTGATTGCAGCATTAAACAGGTATGCTAGTTTAACTATCCCCTTTTTTGGCAAATGTTTTAGTATTTCTCCAGTCGTAAGGTCCTGGAGGTGTTTTAGAGGGGTAAATTTTTAATTTCTTTTGCTACTTCTTTGGGTGAATCTAGCTTTATTTTTCCTCTTGTGGCGTGGTTGTTACCTCAAGTAAGCTGCCATTGATGTTTTCATTTGGTTTGAAGATTAGAAAAAATACGTTTAAAAAGTTATTTGTTAGGGAAGACCTGTTTCTATAAAGTTTCATCAAAACTGACAGTATATGGACGGGTTTCGTTGTTTTAACCTTCGATTTCCTTTCTATTGGACCTGTAATGTGAATTCGGCCCAAAATAACAGACACCGTCGGCAGTATTGTTTTTGAAATAATACTCCCTTTTGTCTTACCATTTCCAGACCTCGGTCCTGAGAGACAATTCGATTTAAAAAAAAAAAAAAAAAGCGCATGGCCTTCATTGGCTGAAAATGTTTGATTATTTAGTCGATTATCTCATCACCATCTGGCGATACGGACATTTTGGCCTGACGCCATTGTCATTGTGGGGCATGAACCTCTTCTGACTTTCTATTAATTGTTGGCCCGTCTGGCCCGAGATAAATAGGGCCCATGGAATTTTTTTTTTTAATTAAGTCCACTGGGATATGGTTAATATCGTGTCCAGCAGGTTTTTTTTAAGAGCTTCATCATTAAAATCTGTCCGTTTTAACGCACTTCTCAGATACTTAAATTAATTTTATTATTATGTTATGTATTGTATCAGCATTCCAGCAAACAATGCAGCTCTCTCTCTCTCTCTCTCTCTCTCTCTCTCTCTCTCTCTCTCTCTCTCTCTCTCTCTCTCTCGGATAAATCTTCATTGCTTTTGAAGAGAGACAATGCAATGCCCTGTATTTTTTACTTCTATTTGCAGATAATTTTACCAAAATTGTCGGAAAATGAATAATCAGGTTTGATGAGCATCTTGTTTCCTTAAGATTATATAAATAAAACCCAGACACGATGGTGTAGAAATATTGAATAATGGCGTTGTTTTAGATACTTAATTACTGTAGATTTGGATTTATTTATTTATTTCCTTTTTTTTTTTTTTGGCACTACGTTTTCGAATATTCCATTCTGATCATGATTCGGCGATCATTCAAATTTGTCCCTCTCGTCCCCCCGTCGTACAAGAGCAGCTTGGAACTACAATAAATGGCCCAATTACGCCGGATTCAGCCTTTCATGACTGTCTTATTGTACCGGGAGAACAATACCCGCTCATGATTTATGACCGAATCCCGGTTGTTTCTCTAGACAAAGGTACGACGATAAAGTGCTCTCCGGGAAAAAAAAAGGTAGGACAACCTGTTTATTTCCCACCTAGGGCACCTTTATACAAAAATCTCCGGTTATTTTTACAAATATAAAGGATACTTATAAAAAGACTTACCATCGTAGAACAAAGACATGGGCCTGACGGCACTCGCACGCTCGCTTACAAACAGCAAACCAAGCCAGAAAACCCTGGAAAAAAAAAAAGAAGAACAAACGTTAAGTTTTTGAGTATGCAAACGAAAACGTGGGACGAAAAGATTCTTGGACCATCTCAAAAGTTAATACATTATGAATTATGCATAACGTCTTACGATGACTGCGGTATTCTATCTTTCAACCAGTCGATCCTATTTACATTTTTGTCCAAATCAAACTTACGTATTATCGAATAGAGTGAAAGTACGAAAGTCCGATTGTTAAGAAATCCACGTTGCCAATACTAGTTGGAGTTAATACTGAGGTTGTACAAACTAATTAATATTTATTTTAGAGTTTTGAATTTTAAATTTCATTAATTTAAGATTGGAATGGAGTGATTTAGCGTCGTTTAGATCCATTCCTTTACTGCGACCTAAAAAGCTCTATTGTGGAACCCCTGGAATAGCGATGCCTTGAAAAGTACACTTTTCTTCTATGACCACTTTCCTTGACGCCTCTTCGCGGATTTTTCGTGTGATAAATGTCCTACTTGCTGCACCGTAACAATACTCTATATTCACAAAGAGCATGCGCAGTACTGGTTCCTGATGGCAGTGCGTTTAGAGCATTTTACATGGATTACCTCTTATGATGCTATTACATGGTTTGTAATATAACCTTATTGACCTGCAATCACCTGCATTGCCTGAAGGAATGATGTGAGACTGATCGTTCAGTTTCGTTTTAACCGTGCTTCATTGTGTGCCAATTTGTAGTTCAGATTCAAATGGATAAGTGTTTTTGACTGATCGTTTTTGACTTTTTATCCTAGAACCCCTTGATTTTGAGAAATTTTAGGCATTTCCAGACTAGCTTTGAGTTGAACGTTAAGAAGACTAAAGCCTTCGGTACAGCTTTCCGTTTTTAAAAATATATTTTCCATTTTTACATTTTTAAATATACAGGGTGACTGGCGATAAGTGTAAAAAATTTCAGGCGTTTCTACTCGCGATACGCAACAAAAAACTTCCTATAAAAACTCCTGTCCAAATTTCAACGGTCAAGAAATAACTTAAGATTTTGACGGGTTTTTTTTCAACTTAGGTGAACTAAATTGTTTATAAACTTAAGGGATCTGGTTTGTGCCACTGTAAGAACGTTAAGTTTGCTGTAAGAAAACTTATTTACATTTACAATTAATTGTATCGGTATTGGTAAAGATAAAATATCAAGAGTGGGATTCGAACCCACGACCTTCTGCTCAATATACCCCTTCACTAACCACTTGAGCTATCCTAGCTTGGATCCACTTCTCATCTCATCTCACCTCTTGAACTTTCCCTCCTTTTTGCCATTTTTCGAGGCCGCGTATTTAGCCGGATGTCGTGAGTTCGAATCCCGTCCGCGTCACTGACTTTATTACGTTAACCAATACAAATGCAATTAATTGGTGAGTAGAAATGCCTCCTGAAATTTTCGACACTCATCGCCAGTCACCCTGTATTTTTTCACACAATATTGCAGATGTTAGCTTGGAATTGTGGCCTAGCAGGTTCAATTTCCTCTACCATGAAATTTATGATTGTACTATTTTTCCGAGGAGACATCCCACAGTTACTAGTCAAGAAAGTGGGTTTGTCGAATATTACGAAAATTACTATTCAAAAGGTGTCTATGCGATATGACAGGGTACATGGCCGTTTAGCACTTTCATAACACTTTCCAACGAGATATGGATTTTTTTATTAACTTTAGAATAATATGAACGTTATAAAAGAAAAGAACGAGAAGTTTAATTTTGTAAAATCCTTTCCCAACTCGATTTAAACATTCGAACTTTCATCTTCTCATTGTAACTTTGAAAACAGGACAGGGGAAAATTCATTTCCCTCCCATGTGAGAAACGCTCGAAATAAATTATTCATGGAAGACTTTTTTTATTTATGTACGTGTCATTCCCTCGATTTTTCCCCAGTGACATTGAATGTTTTTATCTAATAAATGAATTAGCCGATTTTTTTTTTACATATGGCATAAAATATTCGACGTGAATAAATAGTCCTAAGATATACTGGCCGGATATTATTTACCCACCCCCGAACGGTCGGAAAAACAAACATTTCCCCGCGGATTTCACTTTTTCTCCGAGCCGATTTCGACGTGATTTTTATCTTACCCGTAGCCTGTCATTTTTGAATGTTGCCTTTCGCATATGAAACACTGTGTTTTCTCGAATTCGTGACTCTTCCTTTTGTTATCTTTGCCTTTCGGATTGGGGGGAAAAAAATCGAACTCCTATAATTACACAGTACTTCGATGCTTAAAAAAAGTTTCCACGTATCTCAGTTTTCTAAAGCTTTTAATCCTCTTCCTTGATTAAAGAAAAAGGGAGCGCGTAGCTGCTGTGTGCGTGCGTGTGTGTGTGTGAATGCTAGTAGAGGGATGATCCAGGTCGGATTGTACAGGGTGAACAGTCGTTAAGGCATTCGGGCCTCCAGAGACAATTGACATCTAATCCAAAACTTTATCCAACAAATAAAAAATTTTACACTCTTTAGTTACATTTAGGTACAACACATTTACATTTACCTAATAATATTTTTTATTTTTCCCAATATCACTATCGATGTGATTTAGGGATATATGTTTCATTGCAGGATTTGGTTAAGTTTATTTTCTGATCTGTCTGTATCTACTTATCAATGTCTATTAATTTTTCGATCCGTTTATATTTAAGTTATGGTTTCGATGTAAGAAAGTAATTTATTCACATGGATATGTCTTCCGGCTGGGGGCCAGTCCGAAAGTTTAACACGGAAATTGTTACCACGACCGTGCGTCGGTGCACTGTTTACCAAGGATACGCCAGAACGAACTGGTTGGCAGGTGTTTTTAAAGTCGCGACGCGATTGATTCTTATGACACGTTGCGATTGGTTCTTATGACGCGACGCGATTGATTCTTATGACGCAACGCTCATGACGCCTGTGACGCGAGGCGATTGATTCTTATGATGCGACGCGATTGATTCTTATGACGCAACGCTCATGACGCCAGTGTCGCGAGGCGATTGATTCTTATGATGCGACGCTCATG
This sequence comes from Cimex hemipterus, assembly GCA_039619505.1. NCBI lineage: Eukaryota > Metazoa > Arthropoda > Insecta > Hemiptera > Cimicidae > Cimex > Cimex hemipterus. Next base: position 1,179,844 of record CM077110.1, on the reverse strand, counting down.
ACGCCTGTGACGCGAGGCGATTGATTCTTATGACGCAACGCTCATGACGCCTGTGACGCGAGGCGATTGATTCTTATGATGCGACGCGATTGCCGCTGTCGCGACGCGATTGACGCATGTGTCGCGACTCGATTGACGCCAAAGACGTGACGCGGTTGTAATGAGCTTCCAAATAAAAACGATCTTTTAATAAATAATCGTTCCCTGATAATTTGCGAATGTGTTTAAATAGCCATCATAAGACATATCCATGTACAGATGTATCTGCATGCAGTGAAGATACTCGCTCCTTTTTTAAATAGCATTTATTCAATATAAACTACAACTTTACACAAGGATTCTAATTTGAAAGTGTCTTTACTCTTCGTAGTCCGGAATGGATCTGTGAAATAGGGGATAATACAATACAATCTACATTTTACGAGTAATAATTTTGGGGACTTGAATTTGATTTAGGAGATCGATTTTGCTCTTCATTAGTTGTTAGTTGGTGCAGGTGTAAGTTTTTTGAAACTTGTGGTTTGGACCGCGAGTGTGTCGTGGAAATATTCATCGGTGTTGGGTTTTCTTGTTGGTAGTTCCTTTCTCTAGGGAATACAAAATTTTGTCGTGGGTTTTTGTGGTGGTGAAAATATTGGATATTGTGAGTACCGGAACGGTCTAGGTGTATAAGCTTTTGTGTTTCTTACCTGTCCAAAATTTTTGGATCCTTGAGTGAATTGGTGCTGAAAATCATTAAGCATATTGAGAGCTTCATTAAGATCTGAGGGGTTTCTAGCTTGCAAAAGAGAACTCACGGGCTCTCTTAAACCCTTTAATAAAATCCTTAAACGTAATTTCCTACAGAGCTTACCCGGACTGTCAGCATCGTCCGGCATTACATTATTGAGTTAGCTAATTTGTAAATTTAAAAGTTTTTGAATCTTTTCGAGAAATTGAAACGGACTCTCGTTAGTTTGTTTTAATTCCGAAAGTTCAAGGACTAGGGTGTAAATGTCTCTCTCTTTCTTTATTTTTTCCTCTCACACTCTCCATCTTTATTTGTTACACTATCGCCCTCTCACCCCCCACTCGCTCTTTCTCTCCTTCTCTCACACTATCTCTATTTTTTTTATCTTTAAGTCTTACTTACCGTACTCTTCCAATTTCTGTAGTTATGCTTTTCTCTCTCACCTTCTCACTTTCTCATTCTCTGTCTCTTTCCATTCCGTTATAAAGGCTTACTCTCGCCACCTCTCCTCTCCCTCTCTCACACTATCTTATCTACATCTATTTATCTATCTCTATCTTTTCTCTTTCTTTCTTCATATCTCTCTCTTTCTTCCCTCTCTTCTCTCTCTCTCTCTCATTCCATCTCTTCTCTGTTTCAACCTTTATCTCCCTTGCTCTCTCCCTTTTTCAGCAAAATATGTTTCTCTTATCATCTTAATTATCTTCAGTGACTGAGGCAGATTTGTTTCATCCTGTCTATCACGTTTGAATAATTCTTACACGTTTTCCCCTCCGTTGTTTCCTAACAGACATTTTCCAGTAAAATCTCATATATGTGGCGGTTGGAGAGGTCTTCGTGCTCAAGCCGACAGGGAAAACCGTGCCTGGAAATCATGAAATCGTCGGAGTTAAGTCCTGCACAAGGTTGGCAGAGGATCGCTTTGCATTTTCGTTTGGAGAAAGAAGATACAAAAAAAAACACTTCTTCTATGCTAACGCTATTCTTCTACTTACGGTATGGAGAATTTAAAGAATTTTTTCCTCGGCCCCCTCCCGAATTCCCATGCGCTATCCAACAACGCCTTTTACGGTAGGATTGATCCTTCGGATTTTTTTGAAAGGTTTTTTTATTTGTTTTTTAAAGTTGCCGTTTTCGTGGCTCGAGTACAGATATTTCACTGCTTCACTAAAAACTGAGTAAAACTTTATTTACGGAATAGTGTAACAAATCAATTCTAAAGATTTTCAGAATAAATCTTATGGAATGTCCTATTTAACAAGTTGAAAGCAAATTTCTAAACTTGACATAAAAATGACCGGATCCTTTCATTAATTTATCTCTATAGAAACGAACAAAAATTTTATTTATATATTCAGTCTGTGTAATGAAATGTGAATTATTGCCTGTGTTAACTTGATTATAACAAATTAGTAAAAAAAATAACAGCATGTTTTTCTTTACAACTGTTCACCATCTGTAATAATAATTAATGAGGGGTGGTGTGAAAAAATACACTTACTCATAATTATAGACTGTCTTGAAGGCTCAAAGATTAAAACTTAAACTTATTAACCTTCAATCTTAAATTTTTGACTTCATCAATGTTTTTAACATAATTCTGAAACCGATCAAAAAGAAAAGGACAATACATACTATTTGATGTTTTCTTTAAGATTTATGATGCATTTAAAGAAACAGCAAGGATATTACAAATATTTGAACTGAGATATGGCTTGGTTTATTTTTTTGTAAAACAGACGGAATGGCATTCCTCACCCCCGTCGAAATGGAAATTATTGTAAATATTTACCGACAGATACAATAAATAAATCATAAATATAAATAAATTATTAGTATGTACAGAAATTTTAAAATCAATCTTTATTTTGTATAAAAGCGATGTATAAATTAAATTGGTTTTAATCTAAAATTTTCCAGCATTGTATGAATTTTTTTCTCTAAAATTGTGTAGCAGTGTCTAAATTCATTTTTATTCGAAATTTTTTAGCGTTATATGAATTCATTTTTTTATTCAAAAATTTTTAGCTTTGTATAAATTCACGTACAGAATTCTTAAAATATTTTAACCATTAGATTCCGTGGTCGGATTGACCAAATAACTTCTTTAATTAATCAATATTTATTTTGTATAAAAGCATTGTATAAATTCATTTTCTTGTTATAAAATTTTCTAGTATTGTATAAATTCTTTTAGCTAAACTTTTCTAGCATTGTATAAATTCATTTTCTTGTTATAAAATTTTCTAGTATTGTATAAATTCTTTTAGCTAAAATTTTCTAGCATTGTATAAATTCATTTTCTTATTATAAATTTTTCTAGCATTGTATAAATTTATTTTTATTCGAGATTTTTTAGCGTTATATGAATTCATTTTTTATTCGGAATTTTTTTAGCATTGCATACATTATTTTTATCTAAAATTTTCCCGCAATGTATAAATTATTTTTTTATCTAAAATTGTGTAAACCCTTTTTTTTCTCTAGATTTTTTTATCATTGTATAAACCCTATTTTTTATCTAAAATTTTCTACCATTGTATAAATTCATTTTTTAGTCTCAAATTTTCTAGCATTGCACAAATTCTTTTCTTTCTCTAGATTTTTTTATCATTGCATAAATTATTTTTTATCTAAAATTTTCTCGCATTGTATAGAAATCTTTTTTCTCTAAAATTGTGTAGCAGCGTATGAATTCATTTTTCAATATACAATTTGCGAGCATTGTATAAATTCATTTTTTATTCGGAAATTTTTTAGCATTGCATAAATTCTTTTAGCTAACATTTTCTAGCGTTGTATAAATTCATTTTTATTTGAAATTTTTTTAGCGTTATATGAATTCATTTTTTATTCAAAAATTTTTAGCATTGTATAAATTCATTTTTTATTAGGAAATTTTTTATCATTGTATAAATTCTTTTTTAGTATAAAATGTTCTAGCATTGTATAACTTCACTTGTTTAGTCTAAAATTTCTAGCATTGTATAATTTTTGTTTTCAATCTAATGTTTTCTACCATTGTATAAATTCATTTTTTTAATCTAAAATTTGCTAATATTATATAAATGCATTCCTTTTTTCATTCCAATTTTTTCTAACATCGTTTAAATGCAATTTTTTCAATCTAAAATTTCCTAATATTCTATAAATTCATAAAATTCTACATATAACTGTTAAATGTAAACAATGTTTATGAATCTCAGGCGCTGAAGATGATCTGAATAAAGATCGAAACGTCGGCCAGATAATCATTGAATAACTGTCACTAAACACCACAAATTTAATCTTAGTTTTTAGTAATGAGCTTTACATTTGGGAGGGGGGTTAGAGAGAGAGAGAGAGAGAGAGAGAGAGAGATTTAAATATACCGTCAGATCGAAAAAAGGATACAGTAAATCACGGATGAATATACAGAGAACATGGAAAGAAAGTTGGATATAATCTACAAAGAGACAGAAAAAATAAAATAGAGAGGGTGTGAGAAGTGAGTAAGGGGATTAAAAGTGCGTTAATGAACATTGCTTTTATTGAAAAAAATAAATGTTTTATAATATTAATTCAATATTTAAATAATATTATATGGAAACATTTGAGTGGAAAAGTGAGTGAAATACAAATGCATTAAGCTGTTTTTATTTTGATTATTATTCGATTACATTTAATCTCGGATTAGACTGGTTTATTTTTTACTGGACGAGGAACGGAGCCTTGACTTGTTCATCAGAGGGAGAATCAAAAAGGGATTTTTGCCATTTTCGTCAGGGTGATACTTATTCGATTTGTCATTATAAACTCGGTTATGAGGCGGGCTGGGATGCCCCGTTTCCAGGCTGAAGGCATGCAACAAAAATAAACAACCCCCATTCTATTAAAAGGTATGATCCGATTTAATAATAATCCACCTCCTGTGTATAAAAGGCTGACGAGAATTTTCAATTATAGACACATACCCTGGACGAGGCGGAACTCACCGAGGAAACCTGTCGAAATTCGACAATCGAAACCGATACGACGACCCCTGCCAAGTGGACGTGTTTTCCGTACAATCGTCTAATTCAACAGGGTGTCACAACGTCATACAAATGCCCATCGATCCAATAATAGACCCGGGCATATTGGATGTACAAGAAAAAAATTTGTTGACGCGTGGCCAAAAATCGTGATTGTCCTCCCGGCCTGAAAGGGTGGAAGTCGCGACTAATTAAAAATCTCGTCCAGATTGAGAAAGTTTCCGGGAGACGGGTCTCGATGAATGGGGTTTGGGTGAAGGCGGGCGGCACCCCTCGCGCCATACCGCCTTAACTACCGGTGACATCTAATTAACCCCATCTCATTTTTCTCTGAAAGAACTTGAAGTACCAAATAATCATCTATAAAAAATGCCTAATAATATAACTGGAAGTACTGTTCTTCATATGGCTTTTGCCTAAAACCGAAAGATCACTTCATGCGTCCCACGTAATTTAAGGGTTTCAGTCGTTGGGTCCACATAGAGAGCGTGTTGGAATATCACAGGGCGAATCTTTCGGTCCGATTTTGAAAAGAAACCGTTAGTACTCTTCTTGTTGGGTATTTCGAGAATGAATGTATTTATTAGAGTGAATGTTTGAGCGGTGATGGAGGATTATTCAGAACCTCATCGAGTCTCAATAAGTTATTATGTGCAAAGAACCGTGGAGACATTTACATGCGCTCGCCCGCATCAAGAGCACCGTCATACTCACCCGACTAACAATCGGTCATACTAGATGAACATATGGATCCATTTTTGGGCAAAGCTGAAGTGTGTGAAGGGTTCTCGATGTGACAATTTTACGAGAAAATGAGAGTGGAGCGAGAATAACTGAAGTGAATGTAACTATTAGCTTGAATGTGTGGGTCATTGAGTACCCCATCGACTTTCGATTAGATTAGTTACTGTGTGTAAAGGAAAATAAAATATGAAGGATAATACCCATCCGACTGAGAATAGGTCATAGGAGGTTCACACACGTGCTCTTACTTTCTGTCCTAAGCCGACTCATGTGTCACATTTAGAAAACGGTTGCTTTAAGGTACCACTTAACGGAACGTTATATTTGGCTCCGTATAGAGAGCGAGTAGAAATGTCTCCCGCTGTGAGAATTAAGCAGGAAGTAAGGCTGTTTTATTGTATATAGTGCTGATAGGTAACTTATTTTGTATATTCTGATTGTATTTATTAGCTCGAATGTTCACGATTGTTTAGCGTGAGTCGGTCGATGATGTTGAATAACACGTAATAACACCTCATTTAGTTTAGATATGAAGTCTGTTGGAGAAATATCGAGTAGAATTGGTGTAAGAATTTGTATTTAGTGAATTAATCTTTATGAAAGGGATTGGTGGTTGAGACAAAAAGTCAGTGTCAAGTGGGATTCGAACCCACGACCTTCGGCTAAATAAGCGAACGAAGTCACGATAGCTCAAGTGGTAGAGCACCAGCGTATCTAGCCGAAGGTCGTGGGTTCGAATCCCGTTCGTGACACTGACTTTTTTTATCTCAACCAATATCTTTCATAAATAATTGATAATTGAAAAAACGTTAATTGGTCAATCGGACCATGAACTGTAATGGACCTGTATTTAGGTTTAACTGCTTGAGTTGGAGGATTGAAATGACCTAGCAGTTGACTGATCATGGTCGCGACTGCAGTGGCCGACCCGGGCCAAAATAATAAAGAAAGTGTTTTTTTCTTATTAAGAGAAGTCAAACCTTTACGTAGTGTGTATGTGCGGATTTGTAGTGGGTTCGATTTCATTTATTTATCTCCTCCACGTTTAATTTAAGAGTAATGGTATCATTTATTTATACCAATTTCAGTTATTTGAAAATCTAATTTGCAGGTTTTCCAGAACAATCTTAGTTGGGAGAAGAAATCAGCCCGGATCGAGGAAGGGGAGTTGGTTCCTTCCTTGTTTGTGTTCCTTCAAACTTTTGATTAGCCGGTGCCCTCTCGGACAACTCCTTTAAGATAAACTCTCAGAGCGGAAAAATAAATAAACCGAGTTATTCATCAAGTTGGCCGAGGAGGGAGGAGCGATGGGAACGTTGAGTGTGTGCCGGAGGGATCGTTAGACGCGAAACGGAGGTCGAGCGGTCTAACGAACCACCGCCGTACCGCGAGGTTCCGATTTCCGTCATGATTATAAATTGATTTTACCCAACACAGCCTCGTTCCTCTTCAGAATTTGAGTCTGTGGTTTAACCTCCTTCCGTTCCGTGAACGTCATACAGAAAAGATTACCTTTTCGATCAAATATTCACAATGAGTCCTTTAAAAGGAAGACGCGTGGGTTGAGCCAAAACGAGATCGACCTTTTCGAAAGATGGTTTCATCCATCTTCTGACTAATATAAAACCGACAAAAGAACCTCATAAGCTAATTAACACTACATCGCAAGAGTGATGACACATATTCCATCCAAAGTAGAGACAATAGCAATGGTTATTTTACCAGACACTCCAGTAAACAAAAATTATATCGATAAGTTGAAAAATAACTGGAAAGATTATTGTATGATTGATAGCCACCTACGTAGAAAATTTAAAACATCACCCTAATAACTGTCACATTGCCAGACTTTGATTGATAACGGATATCCTCATAAAGCTATAAACATGCCGTTTTGCCCTATCTATATTTATATATTATATTTAATCAAAAATGAAATCTTGACGGCTTGGAGTTATTGTTTTCTGCCTAGGACTTTTTTTCACTCTAATTTCCATTTGCGTTCTAGCGTCTGGGCGGAGTCTTTGTCGGACGAAGTATCAAGTAACGAACTTCACTGGCTGATAGGCAAAGTTTTGGCAAGGCACGACGTATACGGTCCAGTAATACTCCAGACGTCAAAATTCAGGAACTAATTTTAATAAATTTTATTTCCGTTCTTTATTTAACCCTTTCTTAGGCAAATCTGACGCAGTAAATTTCGTAAACTCCTCAATCCCCTAGCAAACTGAAGAAGCGAAATACCACGAAACTCCTTTCTCTTAAAAGTGGCAGTGATAGCGAAACCAGTCTTCATTGAATCGAGAGAAGAAATTATCTTGTGGAGTACTGCTAGTGTCCAGTTTTTCGAATCTTGTCTTGATTGTGGATGCAGTAGCTTCTCAGTGAAATGTTTTGTAGCCAATAACGTCAATTATTTTCCCAACTTTCAAAAATTTGCTTCCCGTCACGAACTTGCGTAAATGTATACAGTACCTGTGTTTATAATGAAAAATCCCGAAGGAATTATCGATCGAAGGAAGACACATGGCGTCCTGATCAATCGATCTAAGAATCTTTGAATTGACTGTCTCTATGCCAGCACGAAATGTTCCAATCTTCAGTCTTTGATGATTATCAGTGATAAAGGAATGCTCTAAAAGGTATAACAAACAAAACTGCTCGATCGTTCGGCTTCAATCGTCCATGAGAGTTTGTGATTATTTACTTTAGTTTATAGTTTCAGTCTTGGCCTGGGACAAAAACCTTATTGATGTTTAAAGAAGTAATCGCTAGGTATAAACGTAGACTGAAGGGGCTATCGAAATTCCTCGTAGGAACAAATCAAAACACAATTCCGACCTCGCGTCCTTTTATCCTCGCCGGCCCGATGAAGGTGTATTCCGCGTGAGATAACATTCCTTGGGAGATGATAACGTGGGTAAACTCACTCGCAGTGCACACCTGAAAGGCTTGTAACTAATCGTTTAGGTAAACTTTCACCCGAAGGGCACCTCGGCCACCCCTTTGTGGGGGGTGTTCTTTCCCTTAATCCGAGACATATTTCTACACCGTTAAGTCCAAAACAAACCGCCCCTCTATTATTTTATTAATGGCACTTCTTCGCCTTTCTTTAGAAATTGTTGGGCCTTGATTTATTAAAGGGGGCGGTTTTTCGAATGAACTTTTCAGATTTATCTACGAGGAACGGAAAGAATAGCGGATTTCTTATTTGTTTAGACCTTTCATTAAAAAAATCGATTTGTGGTTTTAGTTCACCATATTAGCCAAAGCAATTGCTTTAATTTGTACGCAAATATTTTTGAATAGAAAATTATTGTCATGAGCGAGACTCAAAACCACGACCTCCGGATCAGTATCTGCACTTCTATCACTTGACCTCATATAGAAGAATATAAGTCAAATAAATAATGATATCTTAAGGCTGGCAGTAGAACCGCCAGGGAACTAATACTGAGATCGTGGGTTCAAGTCCCGCTCTTGACAATAATTTTTTAACTCAACCATAGCATCCACACTACTCAACCCAACCATGATCCTTTCTTCTCTTCTGCTCGTTACTGTTCGTTCCTCAAGATTACATATTAGCAGTCCTCTCTTTTCGTGTTATATTCATGATCCAAAAGCGCGCGGAAGCGATTGTACTAATACGTTTCAGAATAGGCCATACCAGATTGACCCATAGACATCAGCATTTGAGGGAAATTCAAAGTGTCCCGCAGCTGATAGGACTGCAAAACTTCATTTTTTATCGAAAGTTTTCTAGCATTGTATAAACACTATTTTTTTATCTAAAAGTTTCTACCATTGTATAAATTCATTTTTTAGTCTCAAATTTTCCAGCATTGTACAAATTCTTTTTTTTCTCTAAATTTTTTTATCATTGTATAAATTAATTTTTTGTTCTCAAATTTTCAAGCGTGCTACAAATTCTTTTTTTTCTCTAAATTTTTTTATCATTGTATAAATTAATTTTTTGCTCTCAAATTTTCTAGCGTGCTACAAATTCTTTTTTTTTCTCTAAATTTTTTTTATCATTGTATAAATTAATTTTTTGCTCTCAAATTTTCAAGCGTTGTACAATTCTTTTTTCTCTAGATTTTTTATCATTGTATAAATTAATTTTTTGCTCTCAAATTTTCAAGCGTTCTACAAATTCTTTTTTTCTCTAGATTTTTTTATCATTGTATAAATTAATTTTTTATC
>CM077110.1:1147377-1170051 GCA_039619505.1 Cimex hemipterus | reverse complement strand
TTATCATTGTATAAATTAATTTTTTATCTAAAGTTTTCTAGCATTGTGTCAACCCTATTTTTTATCTAAAATTTTCTACCATTGTATAAATTCATTTTTTAGTCTCAAATTTTCTAGCATTGTACAAATTCTTTTTTTTCTCTAAATTTTTTTATCATTGTATAAATTAATTTTTTGCTCTCAAATTTTCAAGCGTTGTACAATTCTTTTTTCTCTAGATTTTTTATCATTGTATAAATTAATTTTTTGCTCTCAAATTTTCAAGCGTTCTACAAATTCTTTTTTTTTCTCTAGATTTTTTTATCATTGTATAAATTAATTTTTTATCTAAAGTTTTCTAGCATTGTGTCAACCCTATTTTTTATCTAAAATTTTCTACCATTGTATAAATTCATTTGTTAGTTTCAAATTTTCCAGCATTGTACAAATTCTTTTTTTTTCCTCTAGATTTTTTTATCATTGCATAAATTCATTTTTTTAGTCTCAAATTTTCAAGCGTTGTATAAATTCTTTTTTTAATCTAAAATTTCCTACCATTGTAAAAATTCATTTTTTAGTCTCAAATTTTCAAGCCTTGTATAAATTCTTTTTTTAATCTAAAATTTTCTATCATTATATAAATTTTTTTCACATCCTACATGTATTCGTAAAAGTAAAACAATGTTTTTAGATCTTAGGCCCTGAAGATGATCTCAATAAAGATCGAAACGTTGGCGCGGCAAAGAAAATGTTTTACTAAAATCTACGACCATCAGACCGCATCTCACGACTTCCAAATAATCTTTTTTCACTTATTTTTCTAATGTATTTAATGTTTATATGTTCATTTTGTCAGGAAATGTGCCAAATTTTGTAAATGAATGGACGCACAGCCTCACAATAAAATGCCTTTTCTTTTTTTCTTTGCACTAGCAATTTAAAAAACAATACTACATGACTTAAAACTTTCCCAAAATTTACTTTCAGCCAACAGACAAAGCTTCTCTTTTCACAGGGCAACACTTCAAATCGTTTAAAATTAATAAAGTTGTACGCATTGTAATACACTTCCTTTTTTTTTCTTTCTACGTTTCCGGTGGGTAGTGTGATTTATTTAAGACTTCGACATCAGGTAGCGTCGTTTATCCGAAGGCCAGCCCAACCAATTACGAAGTTTAAACAAGACAGTCCTCAGCCCTTCCATCTTGTTCGGCTCCTCATAAAAATTGTAAACTCAATTTCCTGAAGGATTAAGGGCTTGTTCTCCTTCCCCCTTGTTTTGAGACTGCTTAAGGAGATTATGCTTTAAAAGCGAGGGAAGTACCAATTTAAAATTTACCTCTTTCCCTCCTACGACCGTTTAAAAAAATACACCGAGGATTATTTTTTTCTCAGTGGATTCTTAACGCCCTTTCTTTAGAGGAGATTATCGGTAAAGTTATCCTTCGATAAGCTATCAAGTGAGATGATTGGATAATCCCATCAGCCCCTACCGAAACGCTTTAATTAATGAAACCCTATCATCATCAATGTTATAATGGCATTTATTTTGGTTTATTCTTTCTGGGAAAAAACATTAAAAAATTAAACTAAATCTAAAAATTATTTCAATTGATTAATCTTTGTGCTAGGTAATGGTCGAGATAAAAGACTGAGTGTCAAGAGCGGGATTCGAACTCACGATCTTCGGCTAAATAGACCGCGCTGTATCAGTTGAGTTATCATGAATTCGTTGGGCAGCAGCGTATTTAGCCGAAGGTCGTCAGGTCGAATCCCGCTCTTGACACTCAATCTTTTATCTCGACCAATACCTTACATTAAGATTAATTAATTGATAGATGTTATTTGGTAAACCGGATCACGAAATCTAATGGATCTAGAAATTATAATGAAAACTGTAATGATCTTGCCAATTCGACAAAGTGCTTTTCGTTTCGAATGCCATTGACCCAGTTAATCCGTATTTAACAGTCAATAGGTCTGTAATGTGCCATTTAGTCTCGAATAATGCCTGTATTGACTAACCGATTCTTCTGATCTGGCCCAGTTTGTCCTCTTGTGCCTTGTGAATTTTCACATTTGAATCCAGAGCAAAGTGTAAAAAGAAAAGGTCTTCGACAAAAAAGACTAGTACAACAAGGCTGGCCCGATAAAACCCAAGATGTGTTAATATGATAAAATAGTACAATAACGAGTTCGAGTTGGTAATTTCCAATGCGCCAAATCCGAATGTAAATAGGCTGAGATCCAATTTGTCCAAGGATAATTGGCGCCTTAACAGGGACGAAACGAGGAAGGAGCGCACGTGCTTGCGCTCACTTTCACCTCTTCTTTACGACCCGGGTCTAAGTTCAAAGATGGAATCATCAAGGTCGAAACCGGTATGATAGCCTATTTGCTTTTTAATGGCTTTCAATTTATTTATGGGCACAAATTGTTTATGATATAACCGCCGTTTCGGAAGAGGTAAAATTCTTAGCCGGTTGGACGCAGCCCTCTTGATATTCTCCCCTTATCTCTTCACCAATAAATAAATTAATGCACTGAAATGTGTGGCGGTTGGTGACCGTTAATTCAGAAATCGTGAGATGCGGTCTGGTGTGATGTAGCTTTTGGAAAAACATTTTTTTTTTTATCGTGTCAACGTTTCGATCTTTATTGTGATCATCTTCAGGGCCTGGGATTTACAATAATCACCATCAATTAAACAGTCTGAAATTAAAATAAAGAGAATAATTCGAGAAATAATGCTATTTACATGCACTGGCAGGCAAACATTTACCCTGTTGTAATATAATTTGATTTGTTTATACTTTTATATATTAATAGTTCAGGTTCGGTTCAAAGTTTCACCTTTTTTAAAGTTTATAATTATGTCGTTGTCCAGAAAAGCAAAGAAAATATAAATCCCTGAGTAAAATAAAGAGCAAAAAAAATTTTTTTTCTTAGTTTGAACAATTTAAGTATTTATTTTATTTATTGCTATCTGGACATAACATACATTGAGCAAATAGTTAGTTAAATCTGATAGACGTGTCAGACCAGGAGGCAGTGGGGAAAGAAACGAATTTTTTTTTTTTTTTTGGGGGGGGTAGAAGTTATTTCGGTGGGTTAGATAGTTAGATGGTCACGTGGCCATCGTCGTTTTAAACGGCCTGGAGGATTGTAAGGGTGAGATGTTGAGGAAAAAGTTAGGGATGATGGGTTAGGTTGGAGGGTGAGTTTAGAGTGAAAAGTGACGAAGCGTGTTTGGGTAAGATCTTTTACGAAAGGGATTTTAAGATCTTTATGGATCGTTTGATTTGTGACGTAGAAAGGAGCATTGAGAACGGCGGAGAACTTTATATTGAAAAGACTGAATTCGTTGGATATTTGATGGTCGAGCCCCACAACTCGATTCCGTAGGTCCAAATAGGTCTGATGAGTGTTTTGTAAACGGTTAGTTTGTTATGTACGCTTAGTTTTGATTTTGGTCCAAGAAGGTGCCTGAGTAGTCCATATCTTTAGTTAAGTTCTTGCCGTGTTAATCGTGTATGGGGGTTCCAAGTAAGTCTACTATCTAAGTAAAACCCAAGGTAGTGGACTTGGTTCGATGGTGATATTATTTTGTTGTAAATGTGCACTGGTGGACAGGTTTGTCGTTTGAGCCGACCTGATCCTCCACAGATTGCACCAAATGGTAATAAGGTTCAGGTGTTGTTGGAGTGCTTCTGTTGCTAGGATAGGATTGGAGTGTGTTGATAAGATTGCGGTGTCGTCCGCGTAGGTTGTGATTTGTGTGTTTGGATGAGTGGGTATGTCAGCAGTATAGATGGTGTAGAGTATTGGGCCTACGATACTACCTTGTGGAACGCCAGCTTTGATTGGTGCGATAGGTGAAAACTTAGTGCCGATTCTAACTTTATACCGACGATTTGATAGGAACGATTTCAAGATAAGGTAGTAGGAATGAGGGAGGATACATTTTAACTTATAGAAGAGGCCGGGGTGCCATACTCGGAGAAATGCTTCCAAAACATCCAGAAATACGGCTGAACAGTATTGTTTGTTTTCTAGAGCCGAGGATATCGTGTCGACTAAAATAAAAATAAATAAAAATTAATAAGACAGATAAAGTTTGTATTAATTAATTAACATTTCAATATCGTTTATTTCCTCCTCTTGCCTTAATTATTGCGAAAACTCCTCGGCATACTTTCCACCAATCTGGAAATGCCTTTTTTCTGGAGGTTGCTTATTCTTCAAGAAGAGGTCCTTTCAAGATGGTGGATTGTACCGGGATGTTATGGACGTTCTCTTATTGGTCTTTAGAGGTTGTCCCATAAATGTTCGATGGGGTTCAAGACTGTAGAACGGGCTTGTCAGGCTAAGATAATGGTGTTACGCTGTTGAACTATGCGAGTGACATGTGAACGGGCGTTATCGTGCAGTAGAATAGGATTGCCGCTGATGGAGGATAGGCAACACATGAAGGTCCAAAATGTCATCCAGATAGCGAGTTGCCGTCAAAGACCCACCACAAACAACAACCGACTCTGTGCGACTCTTAATTAGCTGCAATTACGGCTAAATTATAAGCTTCGTACCTCGCATTTCGCAAATCTTCACTCAGTACAAAGATTACATCAAAATTAGTCAGTGAATGCATCCAAAATCTCCAAAACCTGGGGAAACACAACAATGTAACAATATCCTGGGTGCCAGAGTACAGGGGAATTTTGGGTAATGAAGAAGCAGACAGACTGGCCAGAGGAGGATCCGCAAGACCATACATAGGCCCCGAGCCTATCCTTGGGATATCGAAAACAAACATAAAACCCTCCATCGCAGAATGGATCCAAATAAAACAAAGAGAAAGGTGGATAAACTCTAGCAGTGCTAGACACAGTGAACCCATGATAAAACAACCCTCACCAAAACTGGCAAAAACACTGCTACAATTGGAGAGGGCAAATCTCAGAGGAGTAGTAGGACTACTAACCGGCCACTGGCATCTGAGAAAACATCTACCTAATATGGGCATACACAATAATGATCCTATTTGCAGACTATGCAATGAGGAGGAGGAAACAGCCACTCATATAATCTTCGAATGCGAAGCAACGGCTCAATGGAGGTTCAATCTAACGTGTAAAAACGACTCAGAGAACCACATTGAAGCAATAACAGTCAATGACTTGATACTCCTGAGAAAAAGGATTGACTAAACCAAGGAACTAGGAAGGTACAATAAGCCAGAAGGCTGCAGCGTCTGGAGCACACAAACTAGTACCTTTCCCACCATACCATACCATACAGCAGATTCACGTCCAAAGACCATTGGGTGAGTTCTGGAACAAATGCGAGCCGTACAGCTCAGTGTGTTATGGTCAATTTTGGTCCTCTTACGGCCGAAAAGCCATCAGTTTATACTGATTTAATCTTCTTCGGGCAGGGCGTCAGAAATTTGGACACCTCCATCTTCCTAGAGCTGAAGATTCATTTGATCAACGGTAAGGTGCCGGTTTTGCAAAATTCTCAAAGTAAAACCCTCCGATGGCAATGGCCGCATATATGATGGAACGTCCATCATCCATAAGTGCAACACAGACATCAGTACGATGTGACACCTAAACATGATGAGTTGGTTGAACAAGAATACGGTGATGGATTGCAAAATTCTCAAAGTCGAAAAATTCTAAACCTGTGGTTTTGTTATCCTGGGACGTCCAGAACCGGGCCTTCCATGGTAGGAACCAGTTTCTCAAAAACTTCAAATGGCGCCTCGCAGTGCTTCGTAGGCAACTCCGACGGCCATAGCATTGGTACGTCATGGAACCATCATCAATAAGTGTCACACCACGCGCAACATCCTCAGCACTAAGTGGCATTTTTCAGTTTAAAAATAAAAATTAAGAAAGCAATGATAAAACTAAACAGTTTATTCCTTCAGAAATCAAATGAGGCTGAATAAACATTTTAAATTCCGTAAATATTAAACATCGAAAAATCCTTTATACTTGTTTTGGATTAAGGAGTTAAGTGTGTTTAACTATTCCCAATTAAAACATACCAAAAACATAGCTTTTTATTGTAAAAACAATAGCACATACAAAGGGCACAATTTTCTATTATCGAAAAATGAAAAAAATTAATTGATAATAAATAGTAAAATATTATACATTAAAATAAATTATTTTATTATGCTACGATATGAATATTTTCAGATGGCAGAGCAAGTAGTGAAACAGTGCAAGGAAGAGAAGTGACACTTTTTAACGCAGCGAAACCCAGATAGGAAGATAAAACGAATTTGTGTAGTGTCCCAAGAAGAGTCATCAATACTTAAGGATATTATTCTACATGCCAAATGGCATCAAAAAATTCATTTTCTCCATAGTCTGATTTTCATTTGTTTTCGAAATATTTTACTTTTTTATTACGTCAACCCCTCCGCCCATAAAGGGACAGTATATCACAACATATCAATCCTACTGGAAATTTCATCACATCTATAGAAAAAGCATTAAAAGCACTATAATATTCATTTGTTTCCTTTATTACAACCTTGTAGGAACAAATGACAAACTCGGTTAGCTCAGAAATTTTTACGATTTTTCAAAATTCTTGTCAAAGGTTAAGATTTTCTCGACTCAATAAACACTGACAGAAATGTCGCCATGCTAATGAGCTTTAACGACATGCACATAATTTCTCAAGGTCGGTTGCGGCCAGTGTTAAATTAACGTTTAGTTGCTACAAATTGGGCATTACGGTTACAAATTTTTTAAAAGAATTAACCATTAAGATATATTATTTATATAATAATACAATGAAACTACTAAGTAAGCAAAATAACGGTATAAAATTGGAACACAAGAGAAAACAACAACCTTTTAAAAATTGTATGTTCAAAATGCCCACCTCCTTTAAGAATTCAAGACTAACATCGTTTCCAGGTCGATTTTACTGCTTTCGAGATTAATCCTTCTTCTCTCCTCGTGGAAGGGCAATTGATTCCTTTCTATGAGGTCGTGCATAGCTCTGTGTTTACACAGTCGAGAAAATATTGTTTAAACTTTAGACAAGAACTATGTAATCTCTTATATGTTTGTTCTAACTGACTTCGTACATAGTTAGTTTATGTTTATAAAAAAATCTTATAGAATTTTTAATGCTTTATACATTGATATAAAGATATCTGTAGTAGGATTAATATTCCATTAGCTCGCGGGATTTGTGCGAAAAAGTTTGAAATAACACGAAAGTATAATTGAGAATTAGATTACGAACAATATCAATCGACTTGGGTGTAGTAGTAGAAGCAGCTGCAGCAGTAGTAATCTGCATATTCCCTGACAGTCAAGCAGCGCTTATAGCTAAGATGCATTCAACAGAATTCTGTGCACCCAGCAGCACTGAAGCTTTAGACTAATTTCAACTCAAAGCTGGTCTCGGAATGCCTAATGTTTCACCAACTCCAGGGGTTGACAAGACACGATGGGATTAAAATAAAAACCGGCCAGAGTAATAAAAACAGTATAATTATGGTCTATAGGTGGATCAAAAATGAAATGTCAAAAGTAGAGGGAGGAGTCAAAGAACTGATCTGACTAGTTGAGGGTTGACGAGGGGTTTAAAGGGAACCCGTTCGACCAGAATCGCAATTGCTCAACCATTAACTATCAGAACTGAACAACAGACGTAAAAAACTGTCCCACACGAGTTGAAAAGGATCAAAGAAGTTCTACAACATGCCAACCGGGAAAACGCCAATTTACCCCTAAATGGCTAAAGGAGGGAAAATCGTAAGGTGGGGTTGAGATGGGGCGTTGATGTCCGAATGGATCGTGGACACGATAGCTCAGGTGGTAGAGCAGCGGCGTATCTAGAAGAAGGTCGTGGGTTCGAACATTTTATAATCCCAACTAAAAACCTTAATTAATTGGCATGCATTAACTGGTCGAGCGGACCACGAAAATAGTGAATGCACCCATTTTTCAGAGTTTGTTTAAAAAAAGGGTAACAGATCTTTTGGGTTGCAGTTGAAGAATGACCATAGCCACCAATGACCCCGGCAGAAAAATTCCATTGACTTAATGACGATATAGGACAAATAAAAGATGGAAAATAATAGGCCTTTACCTCTTCAACAACTACCTACAAAAAGTTAAAAACTGTGATCTATCGAAAGACAAAGATATCAGAATATGTCCGTGACAATTGTGATGGTACAGCGTCTTCGGCAAGGCCACAAGCGGGAGAAATGAACTAAGCGCAAATAAAGCGGGGTACCATTAATTAATTTTTTACTGCTTTTCTTTGCAATAAGTCTTCTACGAATAAGTATAGAATATCACTGTCTGAGCCTATTTTTACTTATGATGGATCCTCGGCACAATTAAGCCAATTTATTTTAACAGACTAGCTCCTTATTTCGCCTTCTCTTCATTATCGTCCCTCTTATTATTCCATAGCCTGAAATGCAGGCAAAAACCATCAGAAATTCTTGTCGATTGAATACAATAGGTTTTCTGCCTATTGTTAGGGGGTTCAAACTCGGCCCAAGCTTTGTTTGAAATATAAGGAAGCCGGTTTAGGGAGGTTTAGATAAGGAGAAGAAATTCGGCCGGATGCGTGACCCGGCTGTCGATGGGATCCCCTCGTTCCGTGTAGCCGCCGGATAAAACGTCCATGACTTTTGACTTTCCGATAGCCTCACGATGCTCATCCGCATAGATGTCGTCAAAACGTCACATAAGCCGTTATCTTCAGGCACGTGCACGTCGCACTTTCTCTAGATAAACGATGTTTTCTTTTTATTAACCTTATTATTATTGCAGGTAAATCTATTCTTATGACGTCGAAACCTTCTTAACCTTTTAAGTTGCCTAATGTTGTCTTAGAGAGGAAGGCGAACTTTAGCAATTTTGTTAATAGGTTAAAGGGAAACGCTCTGAGTTTGGCGCAAAATATATCAGTGTTGCCACGCTGCAAGAAAATAGTGAACACTGAACCGCCCTAAACGCACGGGATTTCGTGTTAACTTAAATAAAATCGGTAAAGTTGGCATTGCTTTGAAGCAATTTTGGACAAGAAATGATAAACTTGTTAAAAAATTGTTCGACAAATATAACAAACGATACAAGATACAATGAGGTGGAGAGGCGTGTTGGACATAACACATTCCAAGATGGAGATTTTACATGCCAAAAACATCAGAAATGCCGTTCACGAAACGGAACACCATTGCGGCCGCCCTAAACTCACCTGATACTTTACTAACCTTAAATTGTTACTTTTGGCCTTGCTCTTTTGACAAAAAAAAAGATTAAATTATAAACTGAAGAAGAAAAATTTTTTGTTTGACAAATACAAAAATCTATACAAGATGAAGTGTTGGGATGAAGAATCGTGTTGAAGATTCCAAAATGGAGAGTTTGGATTACCGCCAAATGAATCAGTGTTGCCAATATATGGGTAGATACTGAGCAAGTACAACAATGAGCCTCTCTTCTAAAAGGATATCCTGATAACCTTAAACCAAATCGATAAATTTGGCATTTCTCTGAAGCAACTTTTGGCAAGAAATGGTTAAACTATAAACTGTTTTGGTTTGGCAAACATAACAATCGATACAGGACGCAGTGGTGGGGTGAAGAGCCATGTTGGTTATAGACTATTACAAAATGGAGATTTTATATTTGCGCCCAAAGAATCAGTAGTGCCACTACAGGGGATTAAACAACGATGGGAAGAAACTGCACCCCCTTGAAATCGTGGGATTATCTAATAATTGTTACATTTGGTGTTGTTCTCAGCAGATTCAGGCAAAAAAGGATAAACTACTACTTAATATTATTTAATAAAAAATATCGAAAGGTGATGTATTTGTTGAAACTGAAAAGGGTCTAAGCCAAAATACATTTTCCTTCAAAAATATTACACATAATACTGTATGGTCAAGGCGTAATTTTTTGAACTGCCAGCTTCAAAAAATATCAAACTTGTTTAGTTCATTGATTTTGTATTTATTTTTTTACAACAATCCGCAATAATTCAAAAATTTAATTAAAAAAATATCAATCGGAATTTTAAAAATGTGTCCCCTTCTTCAGGAGGGACCCATGTGTTGAACAATGGTATAAACAATTAACGTACGGAATGGTTTATCCCCGGTATAATTGTTGGCGATGTCTTACAAGGAAGGTTGTCAGATGCAGCAGCCCGGACAGCCACTCCATCATAGCCATCCGAGCCAGCCGAGTGCGATCCCTTAAACCCTTTTTTCTTATTATTAATACTTTCTTTATACCATTGTCTTTTCTAAACATCAGACGTGACAGCTGTGTAAATCTCAAATCCATTTGGGATTTATCTCTGACAAATCCAGACTTAACGTCGTGTCGTAAATTGATTTCACGACGATTTTGTTGACATTAGGACAAATTAAAGCGTGAAATTTTTATTGCTTGACAAATACGACAATCGATACAATTTGCAGCGGTGGGATGAAAAACCATGTTGAAGATTCCAAAATGTAGAGTTAAGTTTGGCGCCAAATAAATCAGTGTTGCCACAATACAGGAACATGGACAACACTGCAACCGACCAGGCTGGCAAAGTTGGCATTGTTGTAAAGCAACTTTGCACAAGAAAGGGTAAAATTATAAACCGAAAATTAAAAACATTTTTGTTTGACAATTTCGGATCGAACAAAAACAAGTTAAAAGGAATCATAACTACTGTGAATGTCTCGAGTTTTAACACTATTTCGATATAAATAATTCTTTTAAGTAAATAATCTCAACATACTTTTTTCCAATATATATTTTTACAGATTTTTACGAACCAGTTATTTTTCAATTATGGTTACAAGTTAAAGAATGAAAATATGCAGAAAAAATTGGAAAATCGTCGAAAAATCTTAAACAGGAATCATTATATTCTCCGGTGTTTTTCTTGTACTATTATCTTTTTTGAATTTTACACTTTTACTATAGATACAAAAACGTCAGATATTTTCAAACCAATAAATATTTTATGTTGTGATTTTAAACGAAAACAGGAGAAATTTTAATCAGTTTTAATAAGAAATTAAATTGACACACTGTTTGACGAATGTTTATTTAAATAATTTATATTAAAATCTAAATAAAACTACAGAGAATTTCAGTAATCTTTACATCCCTTGCCTCGACATTTATATGTATTTTTAAATATATATTTTAAAGAAATCTTTTGTAAATAAGTTATTTATAAATTGATATGTTATTCAAGGAAGTTTGGTAAAATCCAAGTGTGGTTAGGAACACAAAACAAAAAAAAAGAGGTCTAGGAAAAAAGGCCACCATCACATACCCTTCATTGTTTTCTGTGGACGGCATTCATTACATTTTATTTAATTATATTTTAAGTAAAATTAAAACCTCCAGTTTGATATAAATTGGACGATTTTTCTTAACATAGTCAAACATTGAGCAAACGTTCTGTCATATTAATCAGATTTGTCATAATTTTGTCAGATAACCTTATGGCATTAAAACAAGCCTAAACCGACAAATTACAATGGTCGGTATACTTTTCTTCTATTTCTTACTTTTTTTTTTCTATTTGTACTCAAATCTATTAAAAATCCACCGAGGCTCATGAATCATTTAAAACGCCCAACCTCGATTTCATATATTTTTAAAAAAATTCATTTCTCAATATATTTTAAAAATATCTTTATGTATAAATGAGTCACCAATTGATGGGTTATTTGAGAAAGTTCGGACAGGTTCAAGTGTGACGAAATGCACGAAACCAAGGAAGGCGAAGGGAAAGGGCTCATCAGGATGTCATCGTCGGTTTCGTTGAGTTTCTTTCATCTTATTTACATTTTATATTTTTACTTAATTTGATTTTTATCAAATTTAAATCTCTACTTTATATTTTGGATTGTAGAGAAATCAGCCAAATTAGAAATATCCTGTATCACAATTGCCAGAGTGACATTTGCAGATGATATTAGAGTTTTTTTGTGTTTTTTAATATGCTTTTTATTTCTACGCATATACACAATGATTATTGGTATGGATCACAATCCGTCTGCCGGAGTTCGTTGTTAAGAGAAAAAGGGAAAAAAAATAAGAAGAAAAAGAATTAAAGGGAGAATATAACATTATTCGCTATATGGTGGATGTGGATGGATGGGTACCAGGAACTGAGCAATGCAGCTGTACAGCTTATTCTACTATACCTTGGCTCCATTTTTGGGGGAGGGCTCACAACACAAAGCGAACTTGAGCCCCCGTTGTACCAGTGTTCTTCCATCGAAGAAACTCATTTTTGAAGGGGGTTGGGACCAGGTTCAGGGTAGCTGTCCGGTCCCGCCCCTTCCATTGATGAGTACCGTGTCAATTTCTTTTAATTGCGGCCACCGGTCCCCTTAGGCGTCAGAAAAATTCCAGAGGCGACGGTGGGAATCGAACCCACGACCGCGGGGTCTACTAGCCGAGAGTCTGACGCCCTAACCACTCGGCTACCGCGGCCCCCCCGCTATATGGTAGTACACCATCAAAAAAGATTAAAATAATAGTAAAACTACTTCTAACAGGAAACAAATCGAGGGGAAAAGTCTTAATTGTAAAGGGACAAAAAAATCGGATATGATAAAGACATATATTATGAATTGGAGGAGTCAGAAATTGAATTACATAATTAGTTCTATATTTCCAGGCGTGGCGGACATACTGCGTGAGCGCACACGGATCTGTGCCATCCAATTAACAGAGAGCTCCTAGATAGGGTAAAAGATCCCAAGTGCAACAACCTTATCTCGCCAAATATTCGGCCATAAAATGCAGAGTTGTTTCCACCGATTGAGAATTGCAAAGGGCACATATCCCCTCCTTGCCCTTCAACCAAAGTGCAGAGTTCAAGTTAAGGCAACGGGTTTTTAGTAGCCATCTTAAGTTTGAAAGACTAAGGGAATTAAGGTTCTCTGTAGATTAAATAAAGTGTGGGAGTGAGACAAGTCTTTGAATAACGAAAAGTTAAGCGAGGACTGAAATCGGAGTAAGCAATGCTGCTCCTTGAATCTAGATAGCAGATCTGTAAAGAGACTTGGCCAATCAGCAAGGTTTTCGTAGGTGGGTCAGGCTACTTCAAATCTCTGAAAAAACGTAAGCCATTGGGCATACCAGTTGATCTTATTCCAGATGACTTCGATTTTGAAAATAAATGAAAAGTGAAGTTTTAAAGTATGCATACAAATCAGGTCAGTGGATGTTTCTAAATAAATCATGTAGTTTGGGGTAGGGTTAGGAAGAGCAAATAATTTACGAATAAAAAATCTTTGGAATTTCTCGACTTCTTCATATTGTTGGTAGCCCCATATCTGGCAGCCGTACCAGATGATGTGCTGACATAGCGAGTTGAATACATTAAATTTCACGTGGATCGGAACCACTTCCTGTTTCATCAATGGGGCCCAGGTTTTACAGAGAGCACCGCACGTGATATTTTCTTTTCCAGATGGTGTGAAGTTCCAGAAAGTGTAGTTGGGGGGGTGAGCGTGACTCCAAGGTACTAGTAATCGTTCACCACCTCAATTCATTCCCCCTTAAAAAGCCAGCGGTTTGTCGCCTTTATTCTCCCCCCTCTCCTGAAGATCGTGATTTTCGAATTTTTGAGGTTAACTGTCAGGTTTCACTGGGTGCGATATGACGCGAATATTTTAATAATATTTCCTAGCCCATGCGCGGTATCGGCCAAAATGACAATATCGTCTGCATAAAGTAGAATTTTTATTCTAGCGTTGCCTATTCGGACTCCACATTCGAGAGTCGAGGGGAGGTCATCACGAAAGAGAGCGAACAGAACTGGACTGAGTAGACAACCCTGCCTAACACCACATTTAACCTCAAAAAACCTTCACGCCCTCGGACCTCTGATGCTGTTTGTGTGAAAAGGGATTTTAGGATGTTAGAGTTTTTAATAAGAGCCCAAATTTATTATGCTGTTTGATATTCATGTTTTTTTAATTCATACTAAAAACCAAATCAAACTTTCATGGAATCTCGTGAATCTTTAAGTAGCGCAACTTCGACTTAATATATTTTAAAATAAATATTCTCCAAATATTTTAGGAAATATTTGTAGTTAAATTTAAACTTAAGTTATTTATCAATTGATATGTTACTAGAGAGATTTTGGACAGGTACAACTTCGGGAAAACTAGTCTATTAAACAGGCCACGTAAGGCCAACATCATTGATATTTTATTTTATGTATTTCAACTTTCATTTTTTTATATAAAATTTAAGCTTAGATTTTAAATATAAAAATGTTGCATATTTTAAAATTAATAAATATTTTTGTATTGTAGAATCAGATAAAATATTCAATTTTATCCAACTCGGCGAAACGTTGGAATTTGAATCATCCTGTGTCACAATGATCAGAATGACATTTACAGATAGTATTAGAGTTTTTAATAAAATCCTAAATCGATTTAGAAAAAAAACGGACAAATCTTGCATCACGATGATCACCAGTGCTGTAAATGCTTCAATTAGCACTTAAGAATTTTAGATAAAACACAATACAAATCAAGATAAAGTATCGGCTTTTTAACTTCCTGAAGTCCTTTGTCCTTTTTTTTAGAAGGTTCGATAAGTTTCAATATTTCCTTTGTTAATATGGTCTTAGAAATTTAAATCTGAATAATAATGACGCCCCAGTTATTTATTGGAGCCTGGGATGTTTTACCATCCCATTCTTACATTCTTCGATCTATAATTAATAAATAATTCCAGATGATACTTTATAATGTTCATACTTTCTTTTTTCCTGTAGTCTTTGTTTTCTTGAATAAAAAGTCTCTGTTTATTTTTTACTTTTACTATATAGAGACAAATTAAGTGAAAAATTAAGTTAAAAACCAAAGTGGTTATTAGAAATCGATAATGAGCAAAATTTTACAGCCGAATTTCAAGTTACTTTAGTAAGTCTTAAATATAATTAAATTATAAATTAAAGGCTTGGTAGATAAGAACTATAGGGAATTTTATTGTGATTTCTTTATGTTTCAATCACGCTGGTAAAAGTGACATTTTCCTTTCAAATTTGGTTTTGGTTAACCTCCGATAGATGCGACAAGGGGTCCGCCGGCCGGGAAAACGGTTATTTAAACGTCGGCAACTGGTCGCGATAGGAAATTAATTAGTTTTCAACCCCCTTTTGAAAATTGGAAACGTCTTTTCTCCCCGGGCCCCCTTTTATATTTTCGTACAGTTAACAGCCTTCATTCGACAACAAAAATCCGGCTCGGGAATGAACTTCGACTTACGCCCGGGCGTCCGATTTTTTTTTTTTTTTTTTTTCAATTCGAGGCGTTCGAACTTCGTTAATTTCGTTGCATTGTGCTATGTACAAAACAGGCTGAAACACAGGGAACGATTCGCTTTATCGAAAGGTTTAATTATTAACTCCGCGTCCGCCCATTGTTGCTGTTCGTCCGATCGGCCGGAAGTGTTTACATTTCGATAAATACACTTGAAGACACGTTTCACTGGCAAACTCATGAGGCAAAGGAGCTCTGTTTTTAATAGACCCTCAAACGCCAACACTAAATTTTAATATTTGAGAATATATAATGCAAATAGATAGATAGATAGATAGAGAGAGAGAGAGAGAGAGAGAGAAGACGAGTGAGGGAGGCAGCACGCAAACAAAAAAAAGACTGACAAAAAAGATAGATTAAAAGAAAGAAACAAAAAAAAACGTAAAAATTGAGGAATAGAAAAGAAAGAACGAATGAAAGTAAGAAAAATAAATAGATTCCATGTAACAAAGAAAAAGAGGAACGTAGATAGATAGATATTAGATAGATAGATAGATAAATGTTGAGTGAAATGAGTGAGCACAAACAAAATACAAATAGCTGTTATCACAAAATCGAATTCGAGAGGAGAATAATTAAAAAATAAAGAGATTGTGAGAGACAAAATAATGCAATACTTTAAAAAAAGTGTATTAACAGTATCATATAGAAAGAAAGGCAAAAGAGACAGCTGAATATTGATATAAATATATATAAATATTTATATATAATATATGTACTGACAGGCAATAATTTCCATCCAACTGATTTTGTTCATTTCAATTAAATGTGTGGTGATTAGTGACCGTTTGTCGATGATTATTTAGAAATCGTGAGATGCGGTCTGGTGTGATGTATGTATCAGGGAAACATTTTCTTTGTCGTGCCAAAGCTTCTTAATCTTAATTCAGATCGTCTTCAAGGCCTAGGATTTACAAGCATTGTTTACATGTAGAAAAAACATGTAGGATGGGGGAAAAAAGTGCAGACTTCCTTTCCCACCCCTTCAATATCCAACGTATGTAAACCTAAAACGGCATTATCTCACTGGCACACTCAAGTATAGCACAATTATGCAAAAGGGGGCGTCGGTGGCCGCAAGGTTTCGTCCTTGACAAGGCGCTCGTCACTGTAAGGTAAAGGTCCCGGGTTCGAATCCAGCAGCCCTGCATTCGAACCCGACATACTTACCATACTTACAAATGGGCTTTTTTTTCAAAAACACCGGCACCCTGAGGGTTTATATGACCTCTGCTGTTGCGAACCCTCGTAAAAAACGCAAAAAAAACAAAGTCTTTGATTGAGTAGAAATATTTTGATTGGATATTAAAAAAAATAATCGATTGCATTGTATAAATTCACTTTTTTTCCACATCCTACGTGTATTTGTTAAATTTAAACAGTGTTTGTAAATCCCAGAGCTTGAAGATGATTTCACGATTTCTGAGTAATCATTTTCATTAAAGAAAATTATCCCCTTAATTTGCCTCATTGTTTTTTATGTTCTTTGTTTTAAATTGGGAATATCAATAGGTGGTAAAAACAGTTAATCCTTAATCCAAACCGTGGATAAAGGATTTTACAATGTTTACTTTTTACGTAATTTCAAAAGTTTATTCAGTCTCATTCGAATTCTGAAGTAACAACCTGCTTTGTTTTCGTAATTTCTGTTTTAATCTTGAATATGCCAGTTAGGGCTGAGGATGTTGCGCGTTTACATATTATATATATACACACACACACACACACACACAGAAAGAGAGATTTTGTGCAAGAAGGCTGAACTGTTGGATTAAAAGTAAAGAAAGAGTCGTAGTGGGAGTAGTGAGAGATGGGTCACATATAGAAGAAAAGACGGAGAAAAACGAAGAGCAGATGACCAAAAAAAAATAATTGCTTTTCTTGAAACATATGAGAAGGAGAGAAAAAAGTGTAATAAAGAGAAGGGTATGAAAAAGAGAGAGGGCGTGAGAGAGATAAGAGAATGGAAAGTACAATGAAAGAGAAATAATTAGCGTGATAATCGGTAAAATGTAAGAGGACAGAGAAAGAAAAAAGTGTGAAAGAGAGAATACGTGAATGATAGATAAAGTGTAAAATGAGAAAAACAGAGAGAAAGTAAGAGAGAGAAAGAATATGTGATCGTGTAAGAGGAAAGTAAAAGATGTAAATAAACGAATGTTAGTTTTGAAAGGATACGAGAGATAAAAGTAAAGATAAATAGAGAGTGAAAGAAAGAGGTAGAGGCAGAACAATGAAAGTGTGAACGAGTGGGATAGAAGTTGATAAATTCAATGGGTTGAATTTTTTGTAACCAGTTTTCCCCTGGAATTTTCCCCATCCTCTGACAAATCGTTTGTACGTCGGTAAAAGGAGAAACAAATTCTCTTGAATTTACCAATTTGTCTACAAATTAATCTCCGATCCTGCCCCGTCTGGCCAGAAATATAGCTGAATATTATAATTTATAAGTCATTTAGGATTAAAATAGGATTAGTGTATGTTGTTAACAGGCGTGTATACTACCCGGAGGAATAATTTTCGATACCGCCTATCTGATAAAATGGGGAAAGTAGACGTTCTCCAAGTTTGAGGAGGTCACGATGGTTTTAAGTTCTAGACAATAAGTCATAAGGGATAGATTTGTTTCTAGTTTAACGATTTTCTACGTTTGTCCTTCTTAGTGTGTTACGATGCGACATGAAGTATCTGCTCAGTTCAGAACACCTGGCGTTTCATTTTAGGATAGAAAATGTCGCTAGATTTTTCTTTCCCCCACGGTTTGAAATCCAAGATTCTTAACCCATGTGCGCCTCCTCACAGAAAGGATTAATCAACTTCAACTCAAACACGTGTGTGCAGGGGGCTGCTTGAAGCCCGTCTCCTCGACGACAACTCGAGATTCGTCCTGTTTGCCCTTCAGATAAGCGCCGATCGTCATCCTGGCGACCGAGAATGAAACGTTTTTTTCAGAGTTGGAAGATAAATTTTTCCGATCACAGGTTACTGATACCGGGACGATAATGTGAATAAACTACGTTATCTCTGACTGATTTCAAAAAATACGATTTATAAAAGAAACTTAACAGTCAATTTATTTTTATTTCAATGACAATATCGGTAAAATTCGCTAAATTTTTGTCGGAAAGCGGTGAAGAGCAGTTGATGATCTATAGTCCGCCTAGTCTCGTTGTCCCTGGGATGTAGACCGGAAACCCTGTTTTAGATGTTCAGCATAGTTTCATTCACCTAATCACACATACAGCCGATAAATCAGAACAAGTAACAAAAAGAAAAGAGCTCACAAAAGTTCAGAATTGCGTGCATCTGTATAACCGGAGCAACATGAACCCACAGTTGGTATGGAAAATATATTGGGATTCTTTCTAAAAAGATATACTCACAGTACTTTAAATCTGTTAATAAACAAGTACTTTTAAATCTTTATTATAAAACGAGACTTTCATGCTCAAAGATTAACAAATCAATCTGGTTCAATTCCCAATGTTTGAAATTAAACCTAACCCCAAAATTCCTTCTTGCTAAATTAAATGTCAAGAACTGCTCAACTCTTTTACAAAGATATTGGGATGTCCTACAACACACAATAATGAGGAAAGCAGAGAATACTATTATTAGTATTATTTAAAAGAAACCTGCAACAGGAATAAAACAAAAATGGGGAGACAGCGACAAAATAATGAACTATCATCCCATACTCATGACACCTAGGGATGTTTGAATTTTATCAAAACTTCCAAATAAACCTAGGCACCAAAAAAGAATGGCAAAGAGAGAAAAACATTTCCGTTAAGAACAGCACCACATTTTGGTACAGATGGATCAATACAAGAAGGTACAGGTCCTAGAACCAAATACTCAGAACCCTTGGGAAAATAGACCAGTATCTTCCAAGCAATCGAGAGATGTACACAATTCAACTTGACTAAAGGGTATAAAAAGAAAAACATAGCTATCATGTCAGACAGCCAAGCAGCCGCCATCCAAGCACTAAAAATATTAACATTTTAAAGATGATGTTGAACTGCAAAACCAAATTAAAAAGTATGCAGAAAAAAGCCAACTTCTGCTCGGTCCCAGAACCCAGGAGAAAATTGGCTGTTACACCGCTGAAAGGACCAGAATAATTGTACCGTAGGAACTGACACTATTAATGAATATCTCAGACAGAAGGATAAAAAAGAAAATGAAGGGACAATGGAATTCACTCATCGGACACAGGCAACCCAAGAATTTTCTAAAAAAATTCGGAACAAAAGAAATTACAGAAGGTGTCAAAGAAAGCAGTAATAAACTGCGAATCCTAACAAAATCCTTAATATGACACTGCAAACTAAACATTTAAAGAAGATTGGTATAACCAAAGTCGCCACATGCAGATTCTGCAGGGAGGCAGAGGAGACACCAACACATTTACTAACAAACTGCAGAACTACATTTACCGGCAGGAGGAAGTGTTTTGGGAAGTGTAATGTGATCATAGATGACCGTCAACGACTGAATCCTGAGCCTATCATTCAGGTTTCTTGATGAAATAGAACTCACCAATGTGCTTCGGGCAGAGAACGGGGGGTACAACAGCTCTTAAATGTAGCAGTATACTACACCTGAATATAACATCTACATCTACAAGCCGAGGTCAACGAAATCGAGAAATGTACTCGAATCAACTTGACTAAAGGGTGAAAAAAGAAGAAAATTGCTATCAGGTCAGAGAGCCAAGCAGCCATAAAAGCACTAAGTTAAAATATCGTTAGTTACGATACATACAAAGTCGGCCTCTGCTGGGTCCCAGAACCCCCCAAAAATGGGCTGCTCTACGGAACCAGAATCATTCTGTGCCATAGGAACCAACACTATCATCGAACACCTCAGACAGAAGGATGAAAAAATGAGGGAACATTTCGTTCCGGACTCTTGGCCATAGGATGACCAGAGGATCTTTAACGTCCGTACCTGGGCTGTATGGAGCCCTTACCGGACGTGGCCGATTCTCAAAATGAGAGCCGACGCATCTCCGCCTGAGCCGCTCCGCACCCCTGAGGGCTGTTACCACCTCGCTCTCATCTTGTCCGAATAGGAATGTCGCATGCAAAGGACTAGCAAGTCGAAATGCATCGGCCTGCTCTCCCGC
Organism: Cimex hemipterus; assembly: GCA_039619505.1. Lineage (NCBI taxonomy): Eukaryota > Metazoa > Arthropoda > Insecta > Hemiptera > Cimicidae > Cimex > Cimex hemipterus. Next base: position 1,149,571 of record CM077110.1, on the reverse strand, counting down.
ATACTCCCTAGATAGAGAAGACGAACTCTATCTCTCTGAGTGTGGAGGCTTCCCCAGCGTAGAAACTTTCGGGACGCCCCGACAACGATTTCGGATTTAAGTGAGATTGCTACCCATCCCCTAGATGAGCACAGCCTACGGTCAAAAGGTCTCATATCGTGTTCAGCCTGTCATGCGCATTCGAGGGACGCCACAGGCCAACCCTAGGTGGTCCGATCCTTCGCTTCCCCAAGGGTACCACGCCGGTCATACTCGAGTCAGAAGCAGCCGATTTACTACCCGTTCCCATTCGCTTATTCGAGGGACTATTCAGCGTAATCATCGCATCCTCAACTCCTACACGCTGTCGTCCGGACGCAACGTCTCCCGTGATGCCGGGGTAGTAACGCTGGCCATACGCAAGCGCTTCACAAAGGTCACAAATAGAAGACAGTCTCTATTTCTAGGAGAAAATAAGGGAACAATCCAAGAACCTCCTAGCAAAATTGCAACGAAGCAGAGGAAACGCGTATTAACAAACTGTGGTGCTACACTTTCCCGCAGGAGGAAGTGCTTTGGGACGTACAATGTGTCTGTAGAATTAATGAAAAAAGAAAAGCTCCTTGGCGAAATAGGACACACGGACGTGCTATAGGTACAGAACGGGATATGAAATAGATTTCAAAGAGCGCATTAACCTCGATTAATACATCTACATCTAGTCTCGCTGGTAGCTTTTCTAACGTAAATCATCAGCTTAAAACAGAATATACTTGGTTCAAGTTGATGACTAAGTTATGTAGCTTGGTCTCTTTCTATTTGTGTTCAAGAGGTGTTTTATTTACGAAAGTGGTTAGAATAATGCTTCTTTTCTACAATTCAACCTGTTTCGAGGAACGTCGCCTGGATTCATGACGATCGTTACATTTTTAGAATTGACACCTCGGTCAAAGTTGACAAAGTGTTTTTGACGTACGTTAAAGACAATTAACAAGTTTGACCGTGGTCGCCCAGTTATTTAACCGGCCGTCCCAACGGGGAGCGAAGTTTTATAAATCAAGTTGGCGAAGTGCTCCCGTGGGAATTATCGGCCCTGTTGATTTCCGGACGGATTTATCGATAAGGGGGGGAAAAGTTAAGCCGGATTCCCAATTATAATCCGCTGACACTGCCAGAAATCCACATTTCGAAAACATTTTCCAAATTGTTTTGTCTAGCGATTGCCACTTTTATCAGATCTGGCTCATTTCTGTATATTGATAAAATTGATCAACGTTTAAGTTTTTTACTTCTCCCTCTCATCTGTAGTGAGAAATATTACGTCATATAATTTCAACGAGCCGTTGTTGAATTTTGAAGCCGAAGTTGAAGACCGCCGTTCCACCCCCGGCAGCTTTATGCTCCGGCTATAATTTCCATACATACGAGCCAACTAGTTGCCCGGTTATTAGCCACTAAATCACCGGGCGAACGTAACGAACAGATATTCATTATTATCCTTGTCCTTATTAGAGAGGTCGAAGACGGATTTACCGGATTGACGGCGAAAGAAAGACCCACTCGAGGGCGTATATAACCGACAATTTATTGATTGATTAAAAAAAAACATTTGATAGTCTACGTTGGACGTTTTTTTCCAGCAAGACAACAAAAGAACATGAAATTGAGACAAAATGGTAAATTACTTAATTTATTGAATGCAACAGTATCGAAAAATTGATGTTTAATCAATGGCGATTGATGACTAGCATAAGTCAATCAGCAATAATACAACTATTTGACTATTTATATCTGTGAGATTCATTTTAGCACTATATAACCTATAGGACAAATTAAATCATACTCGAAGACATTAATGATCAATTCGATTTTTTGATAGCAGCTATTTGTATTTTGTTCGTGCTCACTCATTTCACTCATCACTCATCTCTCTATCTATCTACCTTTCTCTTTTTCTTTGTTGCATGAAATCTTTTTATTTTTCTTACTTTCATTCGTTCTTTCTTTTCTATTCCTCAATTTTTACGTTTTTTTGTTTCTTTCTTTTAATCTATCATTTTTGTCAGTTTTTTTGTTTGTTAGCGTGCTGCCTCCCTCACTATTCTTCTCTCTCTCTCTCTCTATCTATCTGTATATCTACCTATCTACCTTCCTCTTTTTCTTTGTTACATGAAATCTTTTTATTTTTCTTACTTTCATTCGTTCTTTCTTTTCT
>CM077110.1:1130885-1146977 GCA_039619505.1 Cimex hemipterus | reverse complement strand
ATTCCATCACTTAAACCTGTTTATAATTTTTTCTGACGTTTCACCCACATTATGATTTTACGAATAAAATGAACGATAAAATGACCGAAGAGAAAGAAATGATATATGACGCATTTTATCATTTTTCCAGCATTTTCCAATGCTCCAATTCCCGGGGAGTCTATGTTTGTCTTGCGCCTACTTATCTTATCTAATTTTGACTCTAAACAAACGTGCGAAACAAAGTAAACTCACATTAAAATAAAATTTGTCTTTGCTGTAAAGACGTTATTACACATTGTTATTCTAAGTTGGTAATTTCTTTCTCCCGACCACAATGAAGACCACAGTTCAGACAGACGACAACTGCAAGTCCATTTATAATTCTATTTGTTTATATTGGATAGGAGAGATGGTTCAGATGATATAAATTTCCTACGCCCCGGCTCGTTTCCTGTTTGTCGACGAGAGATCCATCCCGACAGCTACGACAGAAAACGTGCGCGTCTCTATCACCCTGAAATCCACGGACAAACCGATATAAAGTTCCAACGGCTCGGACTAATCGAAAAGAACAAAAGGCTTCCAGGACGAGAAGACGGGAGGACTTAACAGGGTAAGTTTTTTACTGCGGACGTTACGACTTGAAGCTAATCAAGCATCAGACGAAGTGGGAAAACGAAACGTCTTTTCCTATCCTTAACGAGATCGTTTCCAGGTCGTAAAAAATTCCTTTTTCCCGGATTTATGATCCAAATAGTCAAGTCTTTCAGTTTGATATATACGGTTTTCAAACCTGTCTAGATAGTTCGGTTTTTAAAAAAATATTAATCAAATTTTAAGTCTGTTAGTAAAGTAAGACCAAACTATTGATCCTGCCTTCAAATTAAAAGTATGTCAGTGAACCAGTGCCATTTTTCATTTGTATAATTGTGCTATTTTAACAGTTTCATATTCTTTCATTACTTTCATGCTCTTTTTTCATTTAGTTCATTTTATTCACAGTTCAGTCTATATAAATGATCAGTTAAGGTGAATTAAATAAATTAAAGATTGTCGTTTATATAATTCAATAACATTTTATACAGTCATATAAATGTACGATGTATGAACCATTGTTTGGTATGTATCAACTAATATTTAGTTCTTCAAATAGAACACATGAAAGCCAGGTTGAGAAAACGCAAATCCACTAGGCTTATATGAAAAATCTTGACTCAGGAAGGGGAATTCCAGTGTTTTCCAGTTTCCACAATATTTCCGTTCCGTCGCAATTTCTGTTTGCCCTGGCCAAATTAGCGTTACCCCGATCGGAGCCGGTGTATACAAGCCGAGCGCAAACACCCTTCTCAAAAAAGCATCACGAAGTTTGAACAAAGCCCCTGTTTACCGGGGGACCCGTTGTTCAGCGGAGGTCGATTCCCAAACCGAAACGGGCTTTTTTTTCTATTAAAATTCGGATACCGGCTATTTTTCCCAGCGTTGTCTTTAACTTCGTACACGCGATAATGTACAGCCCAATATTTCAAGTACTCAGGAGATCATTTTCAAAATATCCAATTCTCACGCTATTCTCATTTTGGTCAAAATTCATTCCATAAACAGTAATATAAACCAAACACAGAAACTACAGCTGAAATCTTTTATAAATTAATATCAAATATTTATGAAAACATAGCATAAAATTCAGTAGAGAAAATATATGTAATACTGCGAGGCCGAGCGGGCCAGGTATTCCTGATTTTGTTTCCTTCCGTCGTTTTTCTTAAGAGGGTGCGAAACAGCAGAATATAAACCCTAAGGGTGCCGGTGTTTTTAAAAAAAAAATATAGCTGACGGAGGCTCATTATATAGAAGCAGATTTCCTTTAATGCCAAAAGTACCGTGGTTTCAAGGGGTCAGGGCACCTTGACATTATTTTACCGTAATCTCCAGAATACGAAGCAAGTCTGTGGAGCGCTCATATGTGTAGAATCGGGCTTAAGGAGTCCCCCAATTGTGTAACATGCGGCTACCCAGAAGATTTAAACCATTTAGTAATGGAATGTCCAAGGTTTGAAAATGCAAGAGGTAAACTGCTAAACGGATTGATGCCCCAACCGATCCGGACAGACCTTACTCTCTTGAGACGCTCGTCGCCTCAGGGAACAAGGAAGTGTATGCTCTGCTATTTTGGTTTCTGAAGGCATCTAACCTGAAAATATAACTGTAGATAAACAGGATCAAGCTTGATGTAACTTAACAACGGTGGAGGAGCCGGAGGAGAAACGTCGAGTCTCGGCGCAATATTTACTCGGTCCTCTCTCCACCAATAAAAACTGCAGGCTAATGCCATAAGGCAAAGCCAAAAAAGCCATTTGTAAGTAGTTCAGCTTCGAACCCGGGAACTTCACCTTACAGTCACCGCCTAAACGCCTAAACCGTTACGGCCTCCGACGCCACCTTCATTTTTATTTGTTCTTAATTACAATACAAATAATAAAAAATAATTACATAACGCATTTACATAAAGAAAATGAAAATCATGTCTCAACATAATATAGAATGAGAGTATAGGTACTTCACAGGAATATTTGTTTAAGGGTGCAATCAAAATCATTTTTAAAATATTCAAGGAAATTGTTGAGCGGAGCTCACTGCAAATTTAGTCTTTAAATATGCAATATATTGCTATATCAAATGAAAAACTACAAGGTAAGTATACAAATGGAAATAAGCCATAATTAACACAATTAATTCATTAAATAAATAAACAGGCTCCCCAATAACGTAAAAAAGCCATATTTTGATTTTAATTTTTTTTTTCTCTTTTTATTACTAGAGCGTCATATCGAGCCATTTGGGGGTCTGTCTATAAAACAGAATTTAACCCGCCGTTGTACATTTAAGCCGTGGATATTAAAATTTAGCAAAACGTGTTCATTTATAATTTATAATTTTGAATCAATGCAATATCCCACTCTTGGAAAGATTACAAAGCGGCCTGTAAATAATATTGAAATGCAACGGCAAGAGACTACGTATAAAATTTGATAAGATAATCCCAGATACACTGAGGCAAAAAATTGGCCAGCTTTAATATTTTTTAATTATCTCTTTGACAATCCTAAATTGATTGTCTTACAACAATATGTGGTCCGTTTTAAAAGATTAGTGGTAAAAAAACCAGATAAAATCTCCCAGTTGTGTTTATAATTGAATTTTGTAAATAAATCTTTGAACAGTCAATTTCTTCTTTGTCGGTTTTTCTGAAAAGCTTATTAGTTTTTCTAGTGGTTTGATTTTAATTTGGACCATTTATCATCTGATTTCATTATGAAAACCCAGTTTAAAAAAAAAAAATTGAACTGTTTCAGGATCAGTAAAAAAACACCCTGGAATCTGACAGTGTAGTGAGGCCAAATATAGCCGTTAAAAATAAAAAAAAACTTATCTTACAAATAAAAAACCCAAACGAGGAATACTAGATTAAATTGCTAAATAAAAACATTATTTCCATCGAAGGAATACCAACAGCATGAAGATAATCAGTCGAAAACCCCGCAGATTCTGTAATACTGGGGGCTTTTCCTTGTTCTGACATGATAATCTCAAATGTATCAGTATAGACAACTAAGTAAAAAATTATTTCATTAGGAAAAACCAGTTTTAAAAAAACGTAACAGTTTGAGTGTCAGTAAAAAAAAAGACCCTGAATTCTGACAATAGTGAGGCTACGCTTACTGGGGACCTATTCTTCTTTTTCTAAGAAATAAAAACCCAAATTAGTCGAAGGAGACAACTAAGTAAACCCTACTACATTTCTAAACAGCAAAATTTCCATTAAAGAAGTCCCAACAGGTTGAAGATATTCAGTCGAAAACTCCCTGAATTCGGAAATTCAGACAGGGAGGCCAAGGGAGCCAAAAAATCAACCAGACCACCAAACTGAATGTATTTGTTTGTATTTGTGCATTGATTCTCATTTAAAAATGATAAACGGTTAAACATTGATGTTTCAATGTAGAGCCGTGAAAACCGCAAATCCGCCTGGCTTCGGTGCTTGACTTCTTCGTAGATGATTCCTACTTTTTTAAACATTTTAAACATGCGTTGGCTTGAAAGACCACCGACATTTAGACGCCCCGCGGAATTGACAAGTCAGTCATGTACTTATATTAATCGAGGTCGCGCTGCGCATAATTTTTTTCTTTGTAGGTTGTCCTAGTACTCTAAGGTTTTGGCTTTTTTGAAAATATCACAAGCTGTCCTTGAATCAAGGTATGATTAGACTGTGTTCCACTAAAATGAACTATTCTTGTTTTGTTTTGGAATCTCTTTGAGTTGAGGTCTTGTTTTGATCCGTGTGTCCAGCCGGGTTGTTTTCTGCTACTTCAACGTCAACCCTTCCGCCGTTTGATTTTCGTTCTGGGTCAGATTCAAAAGTCAGCTCGTGATTTTGTGAATGGTCCTTTTCACCTCCTTTAATAGAAGATACGGTTTGGAGCTGTCAACCATCGGCTTTTATGAGAAATCCTATGAATTCCAAGGTGAGAGGTCGACCACGACCCTGGCTGGTTGTCAAATCTGACGGCCGCCTTTTGTCAGAAGAAGTAGCGAACGTGCGCATCTGCTCCCGGTGTCCCCGTGGTCTATCTTATCTCCGTGTCCACCCTTATCGCAGAGGGTTGAAAATCGGTTCCTATTCCGAGTAGGACGACGAATTTGGAAAAGGGTTTTGTCCAAATGAGTCGAAAATCAAAATTAGTATGGACTATTCCAAACGTACTGACATCGTGGTGTTTGCGAATTTGGAAGGATTTCTCACCGGACCTGGTTACTTTTATTTTCAGTCTACTCCGTTCTTTGACTTTTATTAGGTTCAATAAAAATCGAGATAAAAATAGGGCATTTTATTATCTCATAACAGTTCGATCAAAATTGAATACCCTCGCCTGCTGTGACTATCATGATTTTACTAGTTTGGCCAGAATAAACCTTCTTAGATTTATTGGCCTGTTTTTCTTTACTCCTTTCTTATTTTAGACAATGATTTTACGCTTACCTGTTTGACATGAATAACGTTAATAATTTTTACACCCAATGCATCTCAGGGTTTTTAGAGTCTCGCCGTATAAATGCGGGGTCACGTTTTTAATTTAAAAAGATCAATATTTTTATAAAGATCCGAGAAGCCAATTAACACAAAAACCTCCCTAATTTTCTTTACCTTTGCTCAAATACAGACCCTTGTACTTCACTCTGATACTGCATGCCTCGGATTTATCATGTTGTCATGGACAAACGACCTGAGACTTGTGAGGAACAAACTTCTCTCGTGATCACTTTATGAATAAGGGATTACACTCATTTATCCCGTTTTTCCAATTTCGTACCAAGCTTTGCACTAACGCGAGGAACCATACGATGATTTCTGTTGGAAAACGGCAGGATGGAGATAAGCATCAAAGATCGTCACTGTTAAAGGACAAGTAGGTCATCAAGTGTTTAAGGAATACTCAGGATCCTTGATAGACACCGGCATGACTTCAGAATCTAAAAGAGGGTACAGGTCACCCAATCATGGAAATATCTCGAGGGATATTGCACGTGCAGTACGTGTGGAGGTAAGAGGTTTCTTTTCTTTTATTCAGAGCCGAACAACCACCTGGATCATGTCCGCTTGAAAAGCTTTAGGAACGTATGGAAGCAAACGACGTCAAGACACGGTCGCACAGACAGGGCACCCACTCAACGAGCCAGGTTCATCTTTCTGTGTCCATTTAGCCGATCCCATTTTCATTAAGGACACTTCGTCAAGACATCCTATGAAGAAGAAGAACTCAGGGAAGCATCAGATCCAATGGTATACAGATGGCCCCAAACAAACGAAGGAACCGGATCATGTGTTTTTTGTATAAGCCCAAAATATAAGCGTAGAGTTCAGGAAAGTATCCTTCGGTCATTCTGGGAGAACTACATGCCATTAATGCTTGCCTTAAAAAATTTAAGAAGTTACTCTCGCAAAAACATTTACATAATATCGGATAGCCAAACAGCTTTTAAAGAATTTGCCTGTAGAAAAAGAATACATCCAAAATCTCCAAAACCTGTTGAAACACAACAACCTGGAAAATCCAGAAGAAGAACCTACTCTTGGGATAACAGAACTAAGTACAGAATCTTTCAACACAGAATGGATCCAAATGAAAAAAGATAAGTGGATAAACCCTATGGGCGTTAGTCACAGAAAACTGCATGCTACAACAACCCTCACCAAATCTAGCAAACTCACTGCTTTAATTGCAGAGGACCACGGGGAGCAATAGAAAAATTAACCTATCACTAGCACCTTGCAGAAAACATCATCATAGCACGCAGTTTATGTAATTAGGCGGAAGAAACAGTCACCCATACCACCTTCCAATGCGAAGCACGGTTTCAGTGGAGACATAACATAGGTTCCAAAATACACCCAAGGATTGAAATTAAGGAAATAGGAAAGTTCAAAAAGTCAAAAGCCTGCAAAGCGTGGAAAGTACAAACCACTCTTCCTGATGTCCATCATCATCATACGTCAAACATCAAGCAGGGTTTCACGAGTACCCAGCTGACTAACAGTATAACAAATACCCGACCCGCCAGCACTCCTCTGGGTTTGTTTTTACATTTTTTACTAGTTTTTCCATTAAAGTGACACAGTTTATCGATTTCCTCTCCCTGGCTGCCCAGACCCTTGAGAGGTCATAGATAGGACATATTAAAATGTGTTTGATATTCAATACTTGTTAACCGTGTTGGTACTCTTATGGTGTGTTTCTAGCCATAAGAAAATGGGGGAGACATGTATGACCTGTTTTTAACCTGTTTCAAGTACCCGATGGAATTCCCCAACTGTGCCGAGTACAAAAACCTGATATAGTCAAGAACGGTTAGAGGAAGAATATAGTGAGTGAAGAAAATTAGATATTTTTTGGTAATAGTTGGTAATAGATTAAATTTTTTTTAAAGAAATGATAAAAACTCCTACAGCTTGTCTAGTAATGAACATGGGGCAGTAGTTTAACATCTGTAGGAAGGAATTTAATTATTTGACTTTTTCTTCGATACCCTGAAGCAACTTGACGTGTCGGTGGATTTGTTTTGTTACGAACTCCTTGCATAATTTCACGTGGCCGATCTGGAAAAAATACGAAACCTCTTTTCAGATTGTTTACACTCTTGGTTGTTCGTTCTGGGACCTATCCAGTGCGGAAGTGCCCAGATAGATCCGCATCAACATTCTTTTATGGCCGGATGAAAGGAGCTAACACATAATTGAACGTCTTTCAAGTAGTGGAACTCGAGAAAACAGGGGACCGTTTCTGCTGTAGAAGTGGCCATGGTCGAAACTTTTCCCCCTTGGGCCTTGCATTCCAAACGTACAGGCCTAGATACAAAGCCCGTACGTCTGAACGACTTTCCCGAATCTTTCCTAGGGGGCGTTAATAAAAAAACTTTATTTATAAAGCCCCGTGGAAAGAGCAAATACGGCCAAGTACGGCTATTCCTAACTGCCCGAGTCATTCAAGACCGCTTAGACGCCTAGACGTAAAGCAGAAAACTTTCGAGCTTTAAGCAGTATAACGATTTACGTTCCGTCACAAATCACAGTTTTATCCTTCAGCATACAGCGGCTATATTTTTCACAGGGATACTTATCAACTCGAATTACTTATCAAATCTCATTAACATGACAAACAAGAATATATACAATTGATGAACGCGAGGAATGTTTGAGAAAATCGTGTCCTCACTTGTTATCGATCTTTGTTAACATCAAGCCACTTTGAGGCTGACACGCGATAACATCTCGACTACATCATCAGAAAATTAATAATCATCACACTAAACCGTTAAACCAACAACCCGAGGAGAAAGAGCTGGATTGACCTAGAAAAAGAGTCTTTACGTAACGTTTATCTGAGGAAATCGGTTAGAAAGTGAAGCGTACGATGCGTTTTATGATGGCGGGATGAAGCCGGTTTTGTCTGAAGACATTTTTGTACGTATTTTTGATTTAAACACACGTGACCAAAATATCTCAGCTTTTCAGCTTTTAAACGTGGTTACTCTACTATTCTTACAATCTGTTTGCTCTTTACTAATATTAATTCCTTAGATTTCCTAGTCCGATTGACCGAATAACATCTTTCAATTAATTAATTTTTATTAAGTATTGGTTGAGACAAAGAAAATGGCAAAAAAAGAGGGAAAACTTGGGATAAGCTGGTTTGAAATTGGAAATTAGTGTCCGAGCGGATTGAAGTCACGATAGCTCAAGTGGTAGAGCAGCGATGTAGAACAGAAGGTCGTGAGTTCGAATCCCTCTCGTGACGTTGACTTTTTTTTAATTAATATTAATTTGAAATTATGAAAAATGAGTTTTTAGTTGATTCTAGTGCAGTATTTGCTTTGTTGTTTTTATTATTTAATCTAGGATTAGTCTATGGCCATGAATCAGTCCCAGATAGAAAAACGTACCGTCATGAAGAGGTAGGGTAGCATTGGGCAGATGTGCACGGGGGTAATTACAATCTTATGGAAAATTTTACTTTGGATTTGCGTCGGGTAGAGGCGCATGGCGGTGCTTAGGCGAGCTCATGGTATGTCTAACTAACTTATAACTAGCTAACAAAGATGTTAGCTGAGGTAGGGGACAGCTAAATCTATGATATGTCATATAGACGGTTTTGGTAGGCTTAGTATGCCAGGTTATGCTGGATTGTGGCTTGTGAGCCTGAGCGTTTGGTCTGTACCAGAAGTATTTCGAGCAAGGCATTCTTTTTGTGCCGGTACAGGGCATCTGAAGATGATGTGATGGATCGTGGAATTTTTTTTATCGCGGATGGTTTAGACTCCTACAATTCACTTAGCTCTCCTACCTGTCTTGGATGGCAATGGTCTCTGGAAGACTACTCTATTTTGACCAATGACACGGCTTTATCGATGGTATTTCGATCTCCTGCGCCATTATTATTATTAATATTATCTCAAATTTTCATAATAAATCAAATTTGGGAAGTTTTGCTTTGTAAATTCTTTCTTACAGGTCCCCTGCCTTTTGAGAATTAAGATCAAAGGCTTTTTTTTAATCAGGCATCAAAGATTGATGAAATATTAAAAAAGTTTCACAAGTAGACAAGTCGGACTTCGCGTTTTGCCCGGAATACAGAATAATAATCGAATAATTAAACCCAGGTTTGAAATATTTTTTTTTTAACTTTTTTAAGAGATGCCCTGAGGTCGCGCCCTGTGTTTTCGAAGGGTCATTACGAAAACAAGACGCACGAGGTCTGCGGACCCGGAATAAATAATAAGTTTGACAATTTTTCTCTCATTCCCAAAGGGATCAGATAAAAAAAATAGGACAAGGAGCAAAAAGAAGACTTTAAGATATTCAACGCGCGGAACGTCTCGCCGGCGGGGGTGGCTTTTGCAGAGGTACGATATGAGAAAAAACAAGAGGGTGAAACAGCCTCACCATATTCAAATCGGAACCTTTTAAAATTTCTACGATTAAACCTACCCTTATTTGATCTTTCTATAATATAGAATGAACTTACATATGAGAAAGTACAAAATCATCGTTAACCAAACGAGAAACCACGCCGATGAAAAGATGACAGGCCGTCGGAAAAAGATAAATGAAAGATGGTCATGATTCACCTCCGACCAGATATGACAAAATCAGACCAGAACGTAACGCCAAGGGAATTAAATTATACGCTCGAATTACAATTATGAAGCATTGAACCCAAATTTTGTTAAAATTTTCAGAACGAGTTCCTAACCATTGGAATGTCTCATAATGTCAAACCAGTAAAAGAAAAATTATGACCCAGAGATCACTAGTCTTCATATCATCCATGTAAAGAACTATGTACTTCTACACGTTCTCAGACAACCTTCTTCCGACTCTTGAAGATGCCGTGAAGGTTAAAAGCAGCGGACAAGCAACCCAGCAAAACCAGCAGCAGCCCAAACACCCTTCGGACGAGAAGAAGTTGGCACACCTTAAAGCCTACTAAAAGCCGAAAAAATAATGTCGGATTTAAAATGAAACAGGGCATGGGAGCAATGGTCAAAGGTCAAATTCGAAGCGAAACTTCCAGAACCAACACTATCAGTTTTCCAAGCTTTTTATAAAAAATGTTTTTAAAAGAACCGAAAGTGTACAGGGGTATAATTCCTCAGGCAGTAATGCAATGAATGAATTTATTATGTGACATCCCAACAAAATAATTAAATCTACATCTGTCTCGTCTGGCCATTGGGGGAAACATTAGGCCCTTAAGCTGGCCATAGGAAAATCAATTATTAACTTCAACATCGTGAAACAGGGACATCACAGCATGTCCTATGTGACTGCAAAGTATTAGGAAACGGGAGGACATCAGAAAAGTGACACTGCAGTGGCTTTTCTCAAAGTTATTGAACTTTCTGTATGGAAATAAAGAAGGATCAATTGAACAATAGAACTTTAGGGGTAACAATGTCAGAAATGGAGGCCAAAATCAACGGTGACCGAGGGAAAACGGACTTTTTGGTAATATCGCATCCTAATGGCATTTTCCGTGATACCATGTCATCGGTTGATCTTGCTTGACGTCAGGGTCTCATAATTGTCCCAGCCCTTGGAACATTTCGATTTTTTTCTGGCCGATTAATAACTAAAGTAATTGTCAACTCCAACATTTTAAAAAAATTTCTCTCTCCTGTCAGACCATAAGGATAACCAGACGAACATTTCCTTTTGACCAAACTAATGGGATAGTTATGTATACCCTTCCTTGAGCTGGAAATTAACAATATTTACAAGCACACACACATATAATATATTTATTCATGCTAACAAAAACGTTAGCCTAATGTACACTTGGAGGATTCAAAGTACACCAACTCCTTCAACTAAAGTGGGGGATCGACAAAATGTCATCACCTAGACGGCCTCCTTCCTTTCACGCCAATAAATTCATTCATACAGAATACCCTTTCAAGTACAATTTATAAAAGTGGTGAGGCTTGGAACTTTTGCTTTTTCCCCGGTGCTTCACACTATTCCTCGACAAGCTGTTACATAACCATTCACGCTATTAAATGCATTTACTCTGGACGGGACAGACGTACCGACGACTCCTCCCTTACATCACGCTAGGAAATTAGGAAGACTGATTCGGTGGGACTGTGAGTTACTAGATATTCAGTCACATGCGTACTCACGCAAATGAATACATTCATACAAATAAATGGATAACGGATCACGTCTGACGGGTTATAGCGACGCATAGATCTTGTCTCCCCTTCCCTTTGCGTCACCATATTTTTCATTCTTCCAAAATATGCTTCGCTGTTAGAATCGATGTGTCAGACGAGTGTGGCCTATCCTCAATCAAACTTGTAAATTCCATAAACCGATAACTTCAAGGCATAAAAATACAAAACTTTCATGGATTTGCATATGGCCAAATTCTACATCATAAAAAAAAGAACCCAGCCGGTTTTTCATTTCGTAAATGTTCAATGTCTAAATGAAAACATACACGATAAGTTCGGTAAAAAAGATAAGAGTGTTTGTCCAGTTTCAGACGTCGATTATTTAGAAAAAGGAAGGGCGATAAAGCCAGAAGATCCTTTCAATTATAGTTTACCCAAAGAACTTTTCTTTATTATTATTTTTTCTGAGTCGGATTTACCCACACTGTCTGAGGAGCGAGACTGTTCGGACCGGTTTTTATAAAAGTAAATATTTGAATGTTTATTTTGACTAATCGTATTTTGCAAAGAGGTTTTTCCAATTTTCATTTCCTCCTAGGGTACGTTTTAAGCCTCTTTTATATTTCCATTTTTTCTCCTACGGGGAAGTGTGCACGATTTCCAGAGAGTTCTATTGTATAAGGATTTTTTCCTGAATCGAACAATACAATCGTGGCGAGACTAAGCGGACAAATGATCTTCAATAGTAATAATTCAACGAATTCCAAGTTTGTAAATGTAGTTTTTCAATGCGTTTACAAAGAATTACGCCATTTTCGGCTTTAAATCCGTAGAATCAATGACGATTTTTTTCAATTGAAAATAATCAAATTTTTCTCATTTCTCATATTTTTAATAGTTTTTTATTGTCCGTCGGTCTTTTTAGTCAATAAATATCTTTTAAATGCAATCTATATTTTATTTTTCTATGAAAAAATTCTGCTCGTTTTTCAGTTGTAAGAATACAATTCAGCTTCAGAGTTCAATTTTCGACCTAGCTTAAATTTGTGATGTAGCAATCGGAAATTTCTTCTTTTTTCGAGTTTCACCTTCTTTTTCTTTAATAGCCATTGTCAAGAAAGGTGCAGGTTAAGCAATTTCGGAAAATCCTTTCCACGAGGAGGCGTGAGGATTATATTGGTGAATTGGTCCGCCCGGTCTCGCCATACCCATGTCACAAAGAAAATACGGACGCAGGATCACCGAATCTAATGAAACTGTTTTTATACTAGGTCAAATAGTTCAAAAATTATTAGACGCAAGCTTTCTTGGCAATATTTTAATTTTTTTTTTTCAAAAATTTGTGACCGAGCGACATAGTAAAGCAGGAAAAAATATTTTTTTAGCTACACATTTTATAAGTACAACCCTGAAAACCCTGATTTTAAAATTTTGAGAAAATCGGAATAGGTCCTTCAAAATTTTCCCAATCGAAACGCCTCAAATTTTCAATTGCGCACAAATATAATATTTTCATTTTTTATATTTTGAAGAAAAAAAATCCACGAAATCAGGTGACCCCACGTCCTAGGCTTCCTCGTGGGATGAACAACAGCATGGCGAGATTGGGCGGACCAGCAATCGTCAACTTAATTTTTAACTTAATATAATAATAAAAATCTATCCTATGTCCTAGATCTAGAGTAATCCAGAGGTCGAAAACTTTTAAAATTTTTGTTTTGTTCAAAAAAGATGTGACGTTTAAAATAATTGTGAAATGTAAAAAAAACCTGAGGCTAACGTGCTAGAACGCCACACATATTTATAAAACTTAAAACATGCTGTCAACATGATTTGATTAAACCGTCCCAGTAGATTGTTTTTATTGAGTATTCCAAATTGCCAACTTGTATAAATATTCGATTAAATATGCAAAACTGTTAGTGGCGAGTTCTTCATAAATTTCTTTGTCATGACAAGGATGATTTTCTGATAGTGTGACCCTAGTGGCAAATAGGGTTATTTGTCGGAAAAAGTAGAAAAAAATCAAAATTTTGTGATAAAAATCTCATTAAAATTAATGGAGAACTAAAAAAATATATTCATTTACAGATTAAATAATTTTTTTTAAATTATATTCACTAATTTCGTGGTCCGCTTGACCAATTAATATATTACAATTAATTAAGGTTTTTAGTTGAGATAAAAAAGTATATAAGATAAAAGATTTTAAAAAATATGTAGGTCTCATTTTTTTTTTTTTTTTTTTTTTTAATTAATATATAGACTTTTTTTAAAACCTAGTAAATGTTGCCTTGTCTACTTACAGCTTCCACATTTTAATAAGACGCGTCTTGTTTACATCTGGAGCGAGAACAAGCGGGCCCAGAAGGTGAGAAGCCGCGGAACAGACTGAGGGCTGAGGCCCTGGTTGTCGCTCCTAGCGGGGGGAGCCGGCTTCGCCCCTTCCAACAGGCGCCTCACCGTCTGGACCGACTCCAAACGGGTGAGAAATGTACAAAAGGACACGATTGGAAAACATCGAACATTGACCGTGTTTTTAAGACGAGCCTGTTCGCTCCTGGTCCGCCTGCAGGCTCTGAGATCGCCTTTCTGCTTTAAGACGTCAGACATCATTCGAACTTCTTGCATTGAATTTCAGCAGGCCTAGGCAGCAGTGGTTCACCCTGGAGTCGTGCATTTAATGAGTCTTCGTCTATGTTTTTAAAATCTGGAGAACCAGATTGATCTAGTTTCGTTGATCTACAACTTGCTTATCATAACAGCCTCAAGCTCTTGCTATTCTTTTAAGCTCCCAAAGGTCCCTGATAGAGTGATCCTTGCGATGGGGTGACGATTTTCGCCCTGATGATTAAATAACCTACTTAACGATATTATCGTTGAGGTTCTGCACACGATGATCATCAGGAACTTCTGAAAAACAGCCATACCATTGATTGTCATATGGATAGTTAACAACTTATTAATTCACTCCGCTCGACCAATTAATATATCACAATTAATTACGGTTTTTAAGGACCAAAAATCCTCTCGAGATTTTAAGTATATCAGGACGTATGACCCAAAACCAATTGGAGCCTTTAAATATAACAGGATGTATCACCTAAAAACAGTCTTTAGCTCTTAGGTGCATAACGACGTATCGCCCAAAAATATTTCAAGCAATTAAATGTATGAGAACATATTACCCAAAACATTTTGAGCTCTTAGTTGTTACAGATTGCATCGACCAAAAACCATTTCGAGCTTATGAATATATCAGGATGTATCACCTAAAAACAATCTTTAGCTCTTAGATGCATCAGGTCGTATGACTCAAACACTTGCGCTCTTAAATGTATCAGGATGCATCGACCAAAAATCCTCTCGAAACTCTTAAATATATCAGGAAGTATGATCCAAAACCAGTCGGAGCCATTAAATATATCAGGATCTATCACCCAAAAATATTTTAAGCACTTAATTGTAACAGGATGCATCGCCCAAAAACCATTTCGTGCTAATGAATATAACAGGATGTATCACCAAACAACAGTCTTTAGCTCTTAGATGTAACTGGACGTATGACTCAAACACTTGCGCTCTTAAATGTATCAGGATGTATCCACCACAAATCCTCTCGAGCTCTTAAAATATCAGGACGTATGATCCAAAACCAATCGAAGCCATTAAATGTATCAGGATGCATCGCCCAAAAATATTTACCACGATCCACTCGGACATCATTACACAAACATTACACGACATTTGAAATATAGCAAAATGAGGGAAAACTCGTAAGGTGAGGTTGAGATGGGGAGTTGATGTCCGAGTGGATCGAGGTCACGATAGCTCAGGTGGTAGAGCAGCGGCGTATCTAGCAGAAGGTCATGGGTACGAATCTCTCTCGCGCCATTAACTTTTTTCATCTCAACTAAAAACCGTAATTAATTGTGATAGTTAACAACGGTAAAAAAAAGTACTGCTTACAGCTCCAGTCGCATGATTGTGTTATGCAGCTGGATAATGCCGTGGTTACAAGGTAATGAACAAAAGTTTTCCCATCCAGCTATTTGTTTATCCCACAACCTTTTTCTTTTATATTTCATTGAATGTTTTGAAAAAAATGAAGCATGTTCTCTTTTATGTCTGCGTTTGCTTCTCCATCAGCCTTTTCGTTTCCTTCGAATGTTTAGTGTGCCTTGTAGTTTGTTTGAGGATTTTTTTTGGCCAACTTTGATTATTCCAACTTCTCCTTAAGAGTGTCCTTCTTAATCTACAAAATGCTTCACTTTACACTGGCATAGCATTCAAAGGCTGGATGATTAATCCGGATGTCTTTGGCTAAACACGCCCATATGGTTCCAGGAGAATCTATTATCACCATGTTTATATCACTGTTATTTTCGGTCCATCAAAAAGAATCTATACTTTTTTTAAAAAGGATTGTACACCGCACGCACTACATCATTCATCATTTCTGAAATACTCTATTTCTTTGCCCTTCGGCGTCTGACGATGGTAGCAGTTAGGAAATTTTTAGTTTAAAAAACACCATGGTTTTTTGTTTCAACACATCGTGATATTGTTCGGTAGGAATTGGAGAAAGTGTTTAGTACCTAGTCGAGAAACTATGTTTTTGGACGATACACCCTGATACAATTCAGAGGTCGAAATGGGTTTTGAGCGAGGTATCCTGTTACAATTAAAAGGTCAAAATGGGTTAGGGTCATATGTCCTGTCACATTTAAAAGCTAGAAATGGTTTTCGGACGATACATCCTGATGCAATTAAAGGCTCCAATTGGTTTTGGGTCATACGTCCTGATATATTTAAGAGTTTCGAGAGGATTTTTGGTCGATGCATCCTGATACATTTAAGAGCGCAAGCGTTTGAGTC
>CM077110.1:1099947-1130875 GCA_039619505.1 Cimex hemipterus | reverse complement strand
CTAAGTGCTCAAAATGGTTTTGGATCATACATCCTGATATATTTAAGTCCTCGAAATATTTTTAGGCAATACGTCCTGTTATATATAATGGCTCCGATTGGTTTTGGATCATACGTCCTGATATATTTAAGAGCTCGAAATGTTTTTTGGGCCATGCATCCTGTTACAAATAAGAGCTCAAGATAATTTTGTGTAGATAAAACTTGGTCTCGCTGGGTTCAATTTGCACATTTTGAGTGAATGATTCAGTTATTAAACTTACCGATGGAATGAATTCGTCAGCTTGTGAATGCTTGAATTTTTCTGTAAGTTTGTGAAAGAAATGTGCTGCGTGCAGGGTTGAGTGAGTGAGTGTGATCAAGTGAATGAATTATTCATATGGTTATTTATATAAGTTGAGATTCGTTTGGCGAGCAAATGAGCGATTTGTGATCTAATTTGTGAATATGTCAGTGAGCGTTTTAGTCGGACAATTACACCCTCTACCTTTCTTGCATCCCTTGCAGACGACGCAGTCATGCTTTCATTTGATCCCGATACAGCAATTGCCTTACAGAAGCAGGCACATATCAAACCAGATGGAGCACATTTTCGAGGATATAAATTTAAAAAAACAAATACACCCATGTTACATATACCCACTGAAGCAAAACCCTCTATCAATATTCCTCAGTGACGTCCCGAAAACCGACGTTTATGCTATTCGTGAGTTATGCTTAACCTTGAACTGATACATAGAAATAAAAAGACAGGAAATCAACAGCGTTTCAGAATTCTTTGTAACTACTATGCAAA
Organism: Cimex hemipterus; assembly: GCA_039619505.1. NCBI lineage: Eukaryota > Metazoa > Arthropoda > Insecta > Hemiptera > Cimicidae > Cimex > Cimex hemipterus. The sequence continues at coordinate 1,130,080 of CM077110.1, read as the reverse complement.
TCTATCATGTTAAAACATTACTCAAAAAGATTTGGACTATGGACTATGGGACACAGCTAAACCTACAATCAGCGATGGATTCATTCTTTCCAATCCAAAGTCATCAGAGGAACATTCTCTAATATGTCTCCAAAATTAACCTCTATAACATTAACATACCCTTTGTATAAATAATACATAATTTGGGTATTGCTGTGTTTCGTACAATCCCATAGTTGAACACCACATGTTCACATGTTCTTTCTATCTCAGTTTGGTATCTAAGGTCATTCCCAGATATTAGCTGTATCTCTGAATGGTATAATCGATGGTGAGAGACAAGATAAGATCTAATTATTTTGTTTGTAAAATTTATATGTACATTTAAGCTGATAGAGCATGATCCGTTTTGTTGTCCACTTATTTATCTTGATAAAAACATTTTGAAGGATTTTGGATGAATGGTTGATAGTCGGTTTTACTGATATCACCGTTCTTTCATCTAAAACGCTTGCAATTTGTATTCCATCCTCGTTTTCAGCGTCACTGTTTCTAAAAATTTTATTCCTCCCTAAGAATTGATCAAAATGGCTGAAACAGTTCAAGTCTGTAGGCGAGAGTTCGGGTGAATATGGTAGGTGCGGTAAGGTTTCATATCCTAAGTCCTTGTTTTCCCAGTTGCTTACCGTTTACCAAATTCGGCCGGAGGTTGTACTTACCCGTACATTTTGTCAATCTCCTGGCACCATTTCTCTGCTGTGACGGATCCACCATAAGTTAGGAAATTATAAGAACAACCCTTGCAGTACATCACTAAACAGTCACCATAAACCTTTCGGTTTCGGGAAGTGTTTTGGCACTATCCTTATCGACTGACCTGCCTCCTGCTATCGTACCACAATCCATTTCTCATCGTACGTGATGATTCGATAATATATTTTGGTGAAACCTGGGTATTTATGCTACAGACGCGCAAATGCCAAATTGACGATTTCTTTTGTGTCCGGTTAGTTCGTGCGGTACTCACTTCTTTACCTTTTTTTACCTTACCAATATGCTACAGTTGGCGAAAAACTGTTGAATGGTCAATGCTAAGCTTTTCTGCAATTTCCTTTGTTGACTTACGTGAATTTTCTTCAATCACCGTTTTGAGTTGGTCTCCATCCGCAACGAAAGGCCTACAGCCTTCCCTGTATCCCTGAGGGAGGGAAGGAAATCTCCCAGACGAAATCCTATTCTCTGATTCCCTCTTCCGAAACTTCAAAATTGATGTTAAGCGCGGTTTAGTCCGCACTTTGACGAAGTTTAAAGTCGTACAGATAAATTTGACGACAATCTAGTTCGAACATATTTAATTTCGTAAGTCGCGACTCTCATAAAGTCAATACAAACTAAAGTGATTATTTGGTGATGGTCAGATGCTGTCTGGTGTGAAGTAGGTTTTACAAAAAAAAAATTCTATACCGTACCAACGTTTCAATCTTTATTGAGATCATCTTCATGGCTCACAGTGTTTGTTTTCCGATGTGTCATTCTTTTTCTTCTGTGTCGTGTTGAAATTCCCATTGACTAACGATCACTAAACACCGCACATAAATTAAAAAGTTTTGTATAAAAGGTAGCAGTTAAAGTACTAATATACTCGATAAATTAGAATTACCTTTCATTACATGACTAGGGAAAATAAAAGAAATTTTTCGTTTTTCAAAGCTTAAAGTAATTATACACCAGAATAATAGTTTTGTCTGTACTTAAAAAAAAATATTTTAAAGAGTGTATTATTTACAATAAAAGTATCACACAAAATCAGTATTTTTATCATAACATTCTTGAAAATAAAAGGTTTTTCTTAAACAGTACCGATGGGTAATCGGTGAATGAATTGAATTTCAAACCAATCCATTAAACCTAAATAACATAACAACAATTAGAAGAAGCAAACACAAATGCATAATAGTAACAATTAGAGGAAACAATTATAAAAATTTATGGAAATAAAGAGCAAGTTGTTTTATGAACTTGCACAGGTTAACTGAATTTTAATAATGTATGGTCGTAAAACCTGGGTATTTATACTACATTTGTGAGGGTGGATCTTACACAATAAAAAAAAACAACTAAATATAACATAAGTCAAAGAATATATTAACAGAAAAAAAGGCCTCTTCTTGGCACGAAACAAACAAAATTTAACCAACGATGGAGAAATCCTTTTCTTTAGCAATCTTTTAACAATCTTTCAACAGGCAATGTTCAGAGACAAAAAACTTTAAACAAATATGAAATTAACCGAAATGAATCGCAAAGATATAACACCTTGAATCTTTTGGCGCAAAACAGTAAAATGTAGACGTCTTTCTGCTAGCGCATTCCTTTTCGGATAGCCGCCTACCTCCTGCTATTTTTCCGATGTGTTTGTCTTGATCGGCCCCTCTCTTCCACAGTGCAGATTCCTTTCATCCGAACGATCATCACACATTTAACATAAATACATGTTTAGATGAAGTAGACAAATATTTTATTCTTAAAAAATACAAAACAAAATGTTACATCTGCTTGCGGAGGACGATCAAATTTCAATTGTATTCCCATTTTCCCTTATTTTAGTAAAGCCTGGTTTTTTGTGCTACATTTAACATAAATAACAAAACAACATTTCGACGTACGCATTTTATTCTTAAAGAATACGGAACAAATTGCTAGATCTGCTTGCGGAGGATGAACAAATTTCAAATGTATTCTTATTTTTACCAGTATTTTTTGTCACCACCTGGTTGTTTGTGGTATACTTTACATAAACAACTTAATACTAATTATTGGCAACAATAATAAAATATTGTACTGAAATGCAGAATAAATGACTACATCGGCTTGTGGTGGAAGAAGAGATTTCATTCCTAGTTCACATTCCTATTTTGAACAACACCTTTTGGTGGTAACAACCTGCTTATTTATGCTACATTTAACATAAATGACAACAAATTTTGGAAGAAGCATGTCTGTATTTTATTCTTAATAATTACAATATAAAATGCAACATCTCCTTGCGAGGATGGTCAAATTTCGATTGCATTGCCATTTCTACCAAAATATTTTTATTGGTAAAACAACGTTTTATGCTACATTTAACATAACATTATAATCATTAGAAATAGCTACTATAAATTTTATTTATAAAAATCCAAAACAAATTTCAATATATACCTGTAGAGGATGGAAAAATTTCAATGTATTCCCATTTCTCCCTATCTATTTTAGTAAAGCCTGGTTTTTTTATGCAATATGTAACATAAATAACATAACAATATTTGGATGAAACACGTGTGGATTTGATTCTTAAAAAATACAAAACAAAATGCTGTATCTGCTCGCGGAGAGAGTACTTTTACCAATATTTTTTGTTACAACTTGGTTGCTTATGGAATATTTTACATAAACAACATAATATTAATGACAAGCAACAATAATAATTTTTTTAAGGAAATATTTACACAAATTGCTACATCCGATTGGAGAGGATGAAAGGTTTCATTATTCCTATTTCACATTACCATTTTCACCAACATCTTTTAACAATACCCGGGTTATTTATGCTATATTTAACATAATTAACGTAACAATATCTCGAAGAAGCATGTACATATTTTATTATTAAACCAAGAAAAACGAAATGATAAATTTGCTTGTGGAGGATGACCAAATTTCAATTGTATTGTCATTTTTATCAATATATTTTGCAAAACATAATTGTTTATGTTATATTTAACATAAATAACATAACATTATTTGGAAGAAACATGTCTGGATTGTATTCTTAAAAAATACAAAATAAAATGCTGCATCTCCTTGAGGAGGATGATCAAATTTCAATTGTATTCTTGTTTTTAACAATATTTTTCCTTGCAATCTGGTAGTTTATGGTATATTTTACATAAACAACATAATATTAATTATAGGAAACAATAATAATTTTTGGAATGTAAATATAATATAATGTAAAAATAAATTGGTACATCGGCTTGCGGAGGATGAAGAGATTTCATTATTACTTTTTCACATTGCTAGTTTTACCGACAACTTTTGGCAAAACCTGTTTATTTATGCTACATTTAACATAATTAACATGACAATATTTGGAAGATGCATGTCTGTATTTCATTCTTAGCAATTACAAAACAAAATGCTACAACTGGTTGCGAGGATGAACAAATTTGAATTATATTGCCATTTTAACAATATATTTTTCAAAAACATCTAAACAACTGCTTTCACAAAGACTAGCAAACCTATGTATCACAGGGGCGATGAGAACAACCCCTACAAATGCACTAGATACCCTGCTAAACCTACCTCCACTAGAAATATTCATACAGGGTGAGGCTAGGAAAAGCTCATTCAGGCTCGAAAAACATTTAAATTGGAAAGGAACCAAACAATTCGGACACACAACCATAATTAACAAAATCAGACACCCATTATTAGAGATGGGGACTGACTATATGGTCCCGGAAACAATCTTCAGACCTCCTACAAAATCTCAACAAACTACAGAGGAGAGGAAGAACACAGGAGAACATCGGACACAATGGTATGGTATACGGATGGCTCCAAAACAACTGAAGGAACCGGATCAGGAGTTTTCTGTACAAGCCCAAAATATGAACAATCAAACTCACTAGGGAAGTACACCTCGGTCTTTCAAGCAGAAATACATGCTACCAATGCTTGTGCCCTGGAAAATCTTAAAAGAGGTTGCACTGACAAAAAAATCCTCATAAGATCAGACAGCCAAGCAGCTATCAAAGCACTGACATGTACAAGGATAACATCAAAATTAGTCAGTGAATGCATCCAAAATCTCCAAAACATGTGGGAACACAACAAGGTAACGGTATCCTGGGTGCCAGGGCACAGGGGAATTTTGGGTAATGAAGAAGCAGACAGACTGGCCAGAGGAGGATCCGCAAGACCATACATAGGCCCCGAGCCTATCCTTGGGATATCCAAAACAAACAAAACATCCATCGCAGAATGGATCAAAAAAAAAAAAGAGAAGTGGATAAACTCTAGCAGTGCTAGAAATAGTAAACTTAAGATGAAACAACTCTCACCAAAACTAGCAAGCACACTACTTCAATTGGAGAGGGCAAAACTCAGAGGAGTGGTGGGACTACTAACCGGCCACTGGCACCTGAGAAAACATCTACAAAACATGGGCATATATAATAGTGATGTAATTTGCAGACTATGTAATGAGGAGGAGGAAACAGCCACTCATATCATCTTCGAATGCGGAGCAACGGCTCAATGGAGATTCAATCTGACGCACAAAAATGACTCAGAGAACCACATTGAAGCAATAACAGTCAATGACTTGATAATCCTGAGAAAAAGGATTGACTAAACTAAAGAACTAGGAAGGTACAATAAGCCAGAAGGCTGCAGTGCCTGGGGCACACAAACCCCACCTCCTAGTACCTTTGCCACCTAACCTAAGTTCTCCCCCGTTCTCAATGCTCCTTTCTACGTCACAAATCAAACGATCCATAAAGATCTTAAAATCCCTTTCGTAAAAGATCTTACCCAAACACGCTTCGTCGTCTTCTTCCAGATCTTCAAAGCTTGTTTCTACATCATTAACCTCACTAACTTAGATTAGATTGTCTGGTCTGTTTCTTCTTTTTGGCAATATTTACACACGCATGTTACTGCTACTCTGGGCCTGTACATATGCCTCTGGAATCTGCAGTGTCCAGTCAGCAGTACAACTATTCTAGCTCTAGCATGTCCTAGTATCAGTGGTTCTACTGTTAGTTTCTGTTATGGTCTTTTGCTAAACTGTTTTACATGCCTCTGGCCTGGGTTACATTCCCACTGAATGGAGGACTTAATTTAATTTGGATTTTGGCTGTTTGATATTCCACAAAATGGTTCATGACCTATTGTCTTCATTGAACTTATTGACCTCTTCATTGCCCCTCTGCCCTGTGTGCCCTGGTTGATAAGGTTAATTTTTTTATTTTACCCAATGTGTGAAAAGGGTCTGTCTACCGCTGGTTGAATTTTTTTATGAAAATTGGATTTAGGGATCACAGCATCAACCGATATCCATAGTAGGCAATGACCTCAACCTTCCTTTTGTAAAGATACTGATCCATTCATAATTCCAATACCTCTTGATTCATTCTAAACCTATTGCTCAAGCCCTCTTTACGCACTCCCATCTTGAGAACCCACCACATCGCCTTGGTTGAGACCTCCAATGCCCCTTAATCCCTCGCTGAGTGCCAGTATTGGCTGGTTCCTCATGGCATGTGTATTCCAGTTGCAGTGCTAGTATTAGAGTTAGTGCTGTGATGTGAATAAAAAAAAGTTTCAGGGTTCAAATAAAATAATTTTAAAAATTATTCAAATATACAGGATAAAATTTGAACTACTATACCACAGAGCCCTTTTGCTGGTTTTGCAAAGAAGAAATGGCAAGGCACTACCTCGCAAAGTGTTATAGGTATGCTAGTCTAGATTTGAAAGTTTTGAAAGAGAGGACATCACCAAATCACTCTCCGAGATTAAATGGTCCAAAATCTTGGGGTTTGTGAACAGGTCCAAGAGGTTTATGCAGGACACGTGAGCCAACAAAGTCTCGGACCGTAGGATTGGGGTCGCCCAGTAGTAGTAGTCTACCCCCTTGGGTCTTGGTCACCCACCCTGCATAATATATATTATACCACAGAAGTATGATGAGGGTAAACATCTGTACAGCACCGCCATGGTCATATTAACAAAAGTAATATGCAATTGCATATATAACCAGGCTTTAGACTTATATCCTTCAGTTTTTTGTAGCAATCTAATTATCAATCTAATCCTAACAGGTACTAGGTTTAGTAGTTTTGCTACTAGTTCCTGTAATGGTCTGTTGATGAAATTTTGCAGAAAACTATCACATTGAACCAAGGACTCATTCTTAAACTTTTTTTTTGCTGTTTGATGTGCCCTCATGAAACTTTCCTTGGTCAATCTGTTTGCCTGATACCCAGACAAGGATAATTTTTCATTATTCCTAATAACTGATGAAATCTTGGGTGTAACTGTATAACTCCATGATATTTGTACTTTTTTGACAATTTGAGCAGGTAATCAGTTGTAAGAACAACAATCAGCTCGGTCTGTCACATTTTCTAAAACTACCACCTTAGATTTGGTGTGGTTTATTTTAATTTCAAGGTAAGTTCAACACACTGCATAGTTTCACTAATTTTGTGGTCTGCTTGACCAGTTAATATGTTGCAATTAATACAATTACATACAAGTCAATGGCATGAGCGGTATTCGAACTCACGATCTTCGGCTTGATACACAGCTGCCCTACCACTTGACCTCGATCCACTTGGACACCAACACACTGCGTAATGTAATATATAGTTTTATTAAAATTGAATACAAATTGTTCTACTTAATTTTTTTTTTCTATAAGAAACCAAAGGTTTTTTTTTTTATGGCATGCCAAAGTCACTGTCTTCATCTTCCGTGGTTTTCTTTACTTCTTCGACTTTAGGTTCATATTTGGGTATGGTGAGTTTTGGAGGAGGGAGCATTTTGAGCTCGGTGGGACCGGAGGGCTCTTCGATAGCGAGCCGTCCTTTGAAATCTAATTCATCGTCGGAATCAAACACATAGACGTCCTTTAGAGGATGGACCTTGTGCTTTGGAACCAAGCTCTCCCGATCGTACACTTCGTACATGGGTTTTCCCTTTTCACTGACTAGCGAGAGTTCACTGGACGCCACGGACTTCAGCTTTCTGACCGGCGGGTAGCCCTTGGCCATCGGCGCGTACCTCCTTCGCTCCTTTTCCAGTTCTTTGGCGTATTGGGTGGTCCTGGCTGGCGATTCGGGCGTCGGTCTCCTCGGCGGCGGAGGCGGAGGTTCGGACCTGGGCATCAACGTTTTTCCGATCTGTACTTGCCCTGGTTTCTCGTAAGCCCTTTTTATACCCTCGACCATCTGTTCGACCTGCTTGATCCTGTTCTGGGCCTTGACCGCCGCGAATTCTCCTGCTTTGATCCTGCTGATTATGATCCTTTTCCTCCTTTTCACCTCCTTCGCTGGTATCTCGGCCAGTTTCGACTTGAGAGTCATGAAAGACTCTTCTAATCCTTCCCACATGTCTAAAACCGTAGGGTTCATCTTCTTATCGACGACTATTTCATCGTAGAGAGCTTTCAACAGCCCTCTCTCGTACAGGACTTCCTTAGAGATCAAGTTCCTTTTGTATTTTTTTGTCATGTCGTGCATCATGGATTTCTTCATGTCTATATTTGCTCTCAAATCCGCCAAATCTTCTTCAGTTTTCTTGATTTGCGTCTTCAGATAGTCGATGTCCCCTTTGTAGCATTTATCAACATCTTTGTCGTACGTTCTTACTTTTTTGACAGGCTCTTCTATTTCTTTTATATGAATCAAAGCGTTTTTACAATCCTTTTCTAGTTTTTTGAGGGAATACCCTAGATCGTTTGTGGTCTTAAACTCGATTTTCTTGGGCCCAGTTTCTTCGTAGATTTTGATGTAGTTGAGCATGATTTCTTCTAAGCCGGGGTCTTTGCCACCCAGGTGGTTCATGTAACTGGCATACACCTTCATGAGCTCTTCCACATTGGCTTGCTGTTTGAGGAAGTGGTTCTGCTTTTTGATGTCGTACTCGTAGAGCCACTGTTCAGAGCTGCAGCTGTGGAGGAAGTCCCTGCAGCGTATCGTCTCGTTGATCTTTTCCATCGTCTCGAACATTTCCACCTTCGTGTTGCCGAGTATCCTCAGCGCGAGGTCGATCGCGGCCTCTTTTTTCGTCCTCAGGTCGACGACGATCTTGAGCTCGTCTTCGATCGACCTGATGTCCTTGATCTGCTCGGATAGAAATACCCTCAACGACCAAACCGCTTCCTCGGAATCGTCGACCGCCTTTTGAAGGATCGACCTGGCGATGTCGTCATGCATCTCGATCCTCTTGATTATGTCCAAGTACATGCCGGTCTGCAGGTTGGTGAGCAGAGCCGAGCGGACCTGCTGGACATATTCTCTTTTTCTGAACCGTTCGCGGATCGGCCTGCTGAACGTCATCTCGTAAAAGTCGGGGATGACGTCGGTCACGCCTTTGTCGACTGTCGGAGACTCCACTCGCAGCCTCTCGCATATCCCGACCCTGGACCGCCAGTTCTCAGTCGGCTCCATGTACCTCTTTTCCGCCTTTGTCGTAAATCCTTTATAATCTTGAGAATAGGGGGATCCTTCTTCTAGGAACAACCTTTCCTTGGCGCCGTGCCCCGTAGTGAAGTACTTGTTCGTCCCCGTCGTCACCGAGCGATGCAGCATCTTGTCGATCTCCGTGATCTTCTTGACCTTCTTCTTCACCGGCTTCGGCTTGATCCGTTTGACAAGACGGTCTATCTCCCTCCTCACAGCCTTCTTCTCCTCCTCCGACGCCAAAATCATCCTGAAACATTTCCATGATAGCAATATATCTAATAAAAATGGCCCGTCGATGTGCATTATTCATAAGAACCTAAGTGAATGAAGGGTGATCGATTGCTTTTTTCATAAATATTTAATAAAGAAACGGGGGCGTCATCCCCAAACGTTTGCCTCATGCTAATGCATGAACTCATGTTGATGAAACCGAGTGTCGGACTCCACAATCATGGAAGTCGTCATGTCTCTATAAACTTCCGAGTTGAATCTCTTTTTTTTTTTTTTCCAATTTAATCTACAAATGTACTAGAGTTGAAGATGTTGGGCAAATCGCCCGGGTCGTTGGGCCTTGTGCCCAGTCCGGGCACCTGTTAAATTGTTATGGACCGCCAGTGCCAACAATGACTTTCCCCTTGCGACTGTCCTCCCATTGCCGAAATAACGACGATTCCCTTTCCCTTAGGCTTATTTGTCACTTCAAAATAATTCAACGAAGGTCAGGGAAATAAATTTTAATTATTTTTTGCTTACAGATGTCCAATTGAATATCAGATAAATTAAACACTTCAGAACTAGATCATTGCAGTTGCGGTATCAAAAAAATAATGAATGAATGCTTTTTATTTCCACAGAAAATCGATTCCTTACCAACGAGGTTCGGTTTGAATTTAGGAATAGAATAGCAGAAGTTAGCCTAAGCACTCCTGCAAAATCTGTAAAGGTGGCAAATTGTGAAGCTTTGGGGAAGACTGCCGACATCGCATTGATCCGCAGATAACAAACAAAGCGTACTTCAGTGAACCATTAAAAAGGAAGATAAATTTCAATCCAGAAAAATCAAAAGAGCTTAATACTTATGGAACTAGAGATAGGAGAGAAGTCAACATTTTCTTTAGAAAAGATCGACTGGAATGTGTGTCGGAAATGGACCATTTGGGCGTTTCTATTGACCGCAAAATCTTATATTAGACGAATTGTAAAATTTTAATAAAAATGGTAAATGGTCTGTTCAACTCAGCTAGAGCGTATTGGGGAAATATGGTGTTCTCAGAATCATCTACGACACAGCTTTGCTTCCAATGATTACCTATGTCCTTTAGGAGTTAAAAGGAATTAGAAGGCATTGTTTTGTCTTAAAAAATGTTCATGGGCTAAAAAACAATTAAATACGAAGCACCATCCGTAATCGCCAATGTCAATCGGCCCTGAACATCGAATGCTTCTTTGAACCTTGAGACCTGCAAAGATAGAAAGGTCACCAGAATTCAGTACCATTAAGAGATCAGTTAAGGCTGTAAACTAATTCTCTTGTTTCCGTGCCTACGTAGAATTGAACAATTTCTGAAATGAACGATAAGAACCTGTATTTTTCTACCTTGGTATCAAAAGAATAAAACTGATAACACATCCCATTGATACAAGCGGGCTAGAATAAATTCAAGTCAAAGAGACAAAGAAGAAGAGCACGGGTGTGCGCACTCGGTCCAGAAAAAGTCTGTAGTGTGCTGTGTCTTTTAGGATTCTTGTGAACATTTCTCTGTACTATCTGCATGTGATGAACCTGCATTTTGGACGTTCATGGACCTTTATGGTCTATCATTCAACCTGGACCTGTAGGTTCAGCAAAACTGATTTTTCTGTTTGTACTCGTATAAGGTTCATTTTCCAAAATAATTGATCCGGGCGTAAGTCCACTATCGATAGGCGATAAGGTTGTTGGGGGTTTGCTAATTTACGGGCTGTCGATGCTTGTCAGTTCCGTCTAAATCCTTCGATATAATATGTGGACATGAAATTCTACGCTAATGATTATAGCTAATCCTACTCACCCTCTAAATATTTTTTTTAAACGCTAATTCTTATCCAATTATCAGAACACCGATCTGATCTTTGCCTTCTTGTATTTGCCCACACGGGTTATGCAGTTTTCAGTGCCACCAATGAAAAAAAAAAAAAAATCGATTGTTCCCTACTGGCTTTTTCCAGACCCTAATTGTACTATCACTGGTGAAATATAATAAAGCCACACGTCCTGACTACATATACGAACAATTGTTTCAAAAAATTAAAAACGTACTGCCCTCGGCGGCATATGTACATACAGAAGGTTCCAGGGACGTCATGGGCGTTGGTGCTGCATGTATCTGTGAAAAAAGGAAATATTCGTTTTCGCAAAATCCCCTAGCAAGCAATTGATAGCCACAAATAAATCCTTTAAGGTTATGCTCTGACTACATGGCTGCTCGGCAAACGTACTTTCAGCAATAACCCTATCGTAAATCTTTTGTACTCATTGTCTTGAGCAGCAAGGGAAAAGAGCATTTTTCCCTGGATTACTGATCATTCGGTTATCCCTGGCAATGAGAGAGCAGATATGGCTGCCAATTTGGAGATGGAACCTCCACTACAACGTGACCCCATTTTGGCCATTTATATTAACAATGGCGAAAAACCTGGCATTCGGTTACAAATTATAAGCTTCATGAAATCATGTCTACCATGGAGGTTGAAAAGAAATGAATGAGATTGAGAATAGGACACTGCCGGACTACCAAGGGTCATTTAATGGCATGTGACGCACTGCCAGAATGTGGCACGTCATCGCATATATCACGGCTTTAGAAGAAAGGGAACAACCAAGTAAATATTGCTACGATACCGGCAAGAAGAATTAAATAAATAAAAGAATAAAATAAAGAAAACTGGCGCGTCGGATTGGAGTCGTAAGCCAAAGTTTCGTGGGGAAAATGACCCTCGGTGGTTCCTGGCCCTTAAAAATAAGTCAAAATGTCAACCCTTATTGTACATGTAAACGAGCTGAGAAAGAGCAAATCCAGCACCGTCGGAGGGTGTTTACGTCCGGGTAACCGCGAGAAATAAATTAGGCTTTTCCCCGTAAAAAGCCGTTAAGCACGTGTCGGTTTACGTCTTGTTTACCCCCTTTTCGACAGGGGCCAACAGGTGAGGGCGGGTCGGAGCGGTGCGGGCTGGGGGGGGGGTCGGACCTTCCGTATTGATCCGCACCGTCTCGCTGAGTTGCACATTTAGCGGCGTTCGGCCGTCTCGCCCGTTTCCATCTGGACCAAGATTCGCACCTAATACACGCCCGGTCCTATTAGGACAAAGGGGGGCTTTCTCCAATTTCACATCCCGGGAGTAACCAACCCCTTGGCCCGTGTCAAATTGGTTTTGAACCCTAACCGAAACTACCTTTAAATCAACTCTTCTTCGAAATAATCGAATCTTAATCTTTAATGAGCAAATTTATTAAAATAATGTAATGTAATTATTCAGCTACATTTACATATATGACCATTATACAGTGTGTCCTTTCTGATGGCTTCATTTTTCTTTGGCCAATAAAATTATTTAAAAAAATACGTGCTTAAAATCTTAGTTTAGTTACAAAATGTTTACTTTTTTTGGAGAAAACCCTTACGCTCAGTTCAACTTTAATATTTCAAATACGACCCTATATTCCTGACACACGATTTTAAATGGTTTGTTACGGCAAAATGAATGGAGCAATCGGATTTTAATGCCCAAGGACTTCGAGATACTGATTATGACAGTGATTATGAGTGCAGATATGTTGATTTGTGAGGCTGAAGAAAACGCTCATCCTACCATACAACCTATGGACTGGTGAATTCAAGTTTCCTCCTAGAGGAAATTCCTAAAATTGCATACTCTTGTCGTCATCAGGTAGTTGATGATGTTCCTCTGAAAACAACGACAAAGAAGCTGGATGCCCCGTACACAATTCTTTGCGGGTGGGACGTTATTTGAATCCACACTTCCGAGATAGGTGGACAGGACGTGATGGCGATGTTCGCCTCCTCGGTCACTCGATATAACTTCACTGTTTTCTGTGTGGCCATTTAAAAAAGAGTATCTACGCCAATCATAACCCAGTTGAAGAAAAGCTGCAAAGGATAGAAAATGCTTGTCAATCCATCCCCCCTGACTATTGTTCTGAGCACCGGTTAAAAAGAGCAAATCTTTGCATCTTTACGCAAAGCAGACAGTTCGAACATGAAATTTGATAAATAAATAGCAAACCAATGACAGTTTTTTCCAAACTTCTGTCATTTTTTGATCAATTTAATGTCAGATTCCACCATCCTTTTCAGCACTTACTTTTGAACCCTTTCTTGCCCAAAGTTGGCGAAGTGCCACACCAAATTTAGAAAATTGAAACCCAACGGCTGTGTGTTTTTCATCCCTTATATTGACAACAATAATTTTTAAACGAAAAATTTCCTTTTGGAATCTCCAATTGTCAACGTGGTTCTTAATCCCAGGAATGCATCTTGTATCAAATGTTATTTTTGCTAATATAAAATTTTTCGTTTCCATTTTATAATTTTGCCCTTCATGCTCAAGGAGTAAGGGCAAATTTTACAATTATTTTAAGGTTAGTATGAAATCCCATGAGTTAAAGACGAGCGCAGATTTCTATCAGTGTTTCTGCTCGTGTAATGGCAACACTGATTTATTTGGCGCCAATCTAAACTCAAGAGATTTCCTCTCACCTTCCAACAAAATTGCTAAAGTTCGTCATGCTCTAAGGCAAAATTAGGCTTTAAAGAGTTAAAACGTCAGGGAAAGTGTCCTAGAAAAAGAGTAAGGATCAAACACATTTGGAAGTGAAAAGAGGTTATATGGACGGCAGGACTGTGTTCGACCAGCGTTACCAGGTTGCGTTGCAAAAACTAGAAAAGTTTGGAATGATTTCCGAAGGGAGAATTTACCCAGATATTTTGGGGTAGGAGAAGAGGTAAAGCTTTATAAAAATAACAAGATAGAACGACTTGGTTGTTGTACTGTGCGGACGTTTAGAAAAGTCCTATGGATGGACGATAATGAAACCTCCCAACTTTCCTCAATCTGCTTAATCCATTGGTCAAGAGAGTACAAAAACTGTTCATTAATTAAAATCAAGTTAAGTTGTAAAAACAGCATTTTTAATATGTAAAAAATTCATATAGAATCCTTTGCGTAGGATTCTGATTTTATTTAAATTCTTGACGCCACTACTTTTTTTCCCTCATGTTAATCGATTCCAGGGCCATTTTTAGACTTGGGCACTTGTTATTAAAACATTTTTTTGTCATGAAATGTTACTTGTACGGCCCACATGCGTAGGAAGATGAGAAATGCCGTCGCAGGTGTTTCATCAGCTTCCTTATCAGGCGACGTCAAACGATAAAACGGGCCCATCGGATGTCGTCCTGTCACGTGTGGGCTTCGCCTTTAACAAACAGACGCGTGGGATCCTTTTACATCCCATCGTTATCATTTCATTATTTTTCGAAGGAAAAAGTCCAAAATGAAAACAAAAAACCTCAACATTCTCACTGAAGGTCTGAGGATAGTCTGTCATGCTGCGCCATCATTTCTCATTTATCGTCACAAATCATCAAATTTTATTTTCTAATGGATTAAATGAAGTATATTGAGAGACAGTCCTGTTATATTAAACAATATGGCAGAATTAAAAGAAAAATTCCTAAAGAACTTACGGCCTACATATGTGTTATAGGCAGAATGATTAGTATGTTAACCTTAAAAAAGCAAAAAATAGTATTGAACTGACAATTTGTAGGAACGTTTTTATTTCGGATGGCGTCATCTAGGTTTATATAGGAGATAAGGTCATGCAATTCACCTGAATACAAAATTATGATTACCTTATGAAATAAACTCTTTATGTCATGAGTTGAATTATTGTGTACTTGATATTTCGTGGCTGTCATTTTGGTCGGTTCGCCGAGCGTGTCTGTGTCTGAACGGTCATCAATCACTATCGGGACGTAGATCGATGTCAGGATGATTGGAAGGCCATTTGTGGCCGATCGTCCCCCTTAATTGGGAAACGAGGTAGACCGATACAGCCGACAAAATTTTGCGAAGACGGATGATAAGGAATTGCAAGGGGAAAAATCCAGTGTAATTTGTCGGCATTTCAGGTGAAAAATTCTGTTAAAGTAAAACCTATTAAAAAATAATTTGAACGGCATTATCTTGGTCTTCCTATCGCTGGGATGGACTATCACTTCCGACACTTTGCTATATACAACGTATCTAACCTCAAACCAAATTCCAAAGGATTGCTCTGACGCAACATAAGAAAGGTCAACATATACTGGATATGAAATATCTTTTGTATGACAAATACACAAATCAATACGATATGTAATGGTGCGGTGAAGAGCCATGCTGAAAATTTCAAAATGGAGATTTTAGATTAGCGCCAAATATGTCAGTGTTGCCAATAGACGGCCGGAAACAAAACTGCGATTGCCCACGGAATTCACAGGATTCCGAAAGTTCGCATTATCCTGAAGCAACTTAAGAAAGGTCAACATATACTGGATATGAAAAATTTTTTGTATGTCAAGTGTACAAATCGATACGAAATGGGGTAAAGAGCCGTGTTGAATAGTTTAAAATGGAGAGTTTAGATTGGCGCCGAATACGTCAGTGTTGCCAATACATGGCCAGAAACAGTGAAGGAAAATCTGTGCACACGCCCTAAACCCAAGGGATTGCCTACGCTTCAGCAAATTTTTAAATTTGGTATTGTTCTAAGGCAACTTTTGGCGAGAAAGGGTTATCCTCAAGATAGAAAGTTTCCATTTGCTTTACCACTTATAAGTTAGAATCACGCAAAATTCAAATTCCAAGTGGTTACAATCAAATCGAATCAAGTCCGATCACGTCTCCATCAAGCCGGGTGACAAGGAAACCTGGATCTGCTGAGGATCGATTGTGATCAGTAGAAAATCGGCCGGGCGAATATTCCAAGCGAAACTTTTCACCCCGGATGAACAAATCGTATGTGCAGTACGTTTTCTAGGCACGTCCTAGAGAAAGAAAAATACAAATTCTTCCCGGCAATCCTTGGTTCTCTGATGTTTTAGATGGTGGGCCGTTGGCGAATGGCCATTCAACGTATTTTTGGTTTTCAAAATTAAACTTTAACGACTTTTCTTGAGAATACGGTACCGTCCATCGTTCGCGTTTTTCCCAGTTGTCTCCGCAGTCTTTTTCCCTCGGGCGACACGAGACGACATCACGTGTTGAAAGCTGATGAATAGACGTGGGTGATTTTAAGTGGTAAATGGGACCGGAGGGCAGCAGATTGGACCTAATGACAGTCGACCATTATATTTGGATCGTTGACCCCCCTCGGATGAAAGGACGGTCCATTGTGCAGGGCGGATCGATCCTTTTTCCGGGAACGAAACAAAATCCCCTCTATGATCATGATTATGCACAAGACCGGATAATAACAATGGGGATTATAAAAGAGCTGAAACATTCGACATGCTGATGTCTTACAAAACAAAACGCATTATAATAGACTTGTTCAATTATTATTAACAACAATAAACTAATCTGCCTATCCGATAATCATAAAGTAACTTTATAGTAACCAGTACCACGTGATTTTCCCTAAATGTCTGCAAGGAGGCGCTCTAGGCCATGAGGCCTTGATCAGTGCTTCTGACCCAAAGATTAACCAGCTTAAATTCGCCCTTTATAAGTCATCTCAAACCTTTCCAATTTTGATGAGTATACCGTTTAAGTTATCCTTCCGGTTTATCCTTATCTCATAGTCGACCTCCATTTGATTCTAATCACATTTTGTCTCAGATGTTTCTCCTGAGTTCTTAGTAGTTGGCTTATGCGTAAACGGAGGCAGTTGCGTGTAAAGGAGCTCACGAAAACAGGCTAAATTTGAAGAAGCAAAACGCCCAGGTTTTTTACTTGGATCTACTTTTCTCCATCCTGTAACTCCCAGATTGCACCGTCTTATCATTTTCGTCATACCAGGCATCTAACTCTCATAAATGCATAGGTTTCTCGCTTATTTTCACCGACTTTGATTACGGATCGATTGTATGGCATCACACTAGGGAGCTTGAAGAAAGGTTAAGTTTTTCTCCATTTCAAAAGTAAGTGCACAATAAAATAAGTTTTCAGTTTGATTTTCTAAAAGACAGTAGATGTTAGTTTTAGCATTTTCATGTTGTATTACTTTCAGCTATCTCCCCCTGTTCATTATACAAAAGTGGGTGTTCTGCAAGGCAGCATCCTTGGCTTCATTCTCTGTTCACTAATGGCAGACATTCATATCAATACTGATACATTTTTCTGAACGATATCGCCACGCTTTAAGCAAACTCGGACCCAATGGCCTTCAGAATCCTCCAGGACCACCTACCCGGTTTGGAACTTGGTTCAAGAAACGGCGTATTAAAATAACCTGATGAGTAAGTGTTCAATTTGTTATGATCATTTTATTCGACCTCCGTTTGATTCTAACAGATTTTTGTTTCGATATTTCACCTGACATCTTAGTAGGTTATATCGTTAGTATACCAAGGCAGTTGATTTTCAAGGAATACCTATAAAACTATTAGCCAGTTTGAATTTACTTCTCGTATCCCCGATTTTTCTCGAGCTTAACCACAGTGGTAACTTTCATGGCTCAACTTAAAACCAAATCTTTTTCCCATTCTATCTGCCAATGTTCATATTCATTGCCCCCGACGTACAGCAGTTCCGTCCCAAATAAGCTTCAATACTTTCTCCAATTTATATCACTTCTGTAGTTCATCAAATTCTACTTTCCTGCTTTTGCTGTTTCATTAGTGACTTTGAAAAAAACCATAAAATATTGCTACCTTTATACGCAGATGATTTCAAAATTTCCCTTTCTTTCCCATCCACTAACATGCAAGATTCTATTGTAAGAATTCAGGTAGACATAAAATTTTCATTGGAGGCGATGAAAACAGCTTAACAGGCCCACGATTTCCCACTATCAAAAACCTTCGGATCGTCCTTAATCTCACCTTGTCCTGAATTCCCAGATTTCCATCGTCCACAAGTCCATCATACCAGCCACGTTCTACCTTTTAATACTCATAGATTCCTCCCTTATTTTCACCCACTTTGATAACGTACGCGTTCTGTAGGAACGGTAGGAAGATTGAAGCTGAGCTGAGACGTCTAATGAGTTAAGTTTTAACTTTAGACAAGGAGGTTCTACTGACAATAATCACCGACTTAAAATGAACCTTCTTACAGCAGACATTGTTGGGTCCACTATCAGATATTTTCCCATTCTCCCGACATTCAAATCCTTGGTACATTCCAGCCAAACTCACTCTCATCATTCTGACCTCAACCAACTTAAAAACACAACTGCTTTGATTCGTTCCTACTTCATCCATTCCTCCATCGCCCTAATTAAAGGATGATAAAGTACGTAATATTCCATCATCGATCCCTTACTCTACACACTTACGCTAATAAATACCCTCACTAGAGAGTACAAAAATATCATGATTATACAAATATTTTCGCATTATGCTGGTGCAATTCTGATTGATCACCTTATTTTCAGATTTGCAGAATCAGGCTCAGGCCAAGTTCCGAATGGCTCGGTGGCGTTATTTTCTGCATTTCCTTCTGCTCGTGGTCCAAAGTCCAAATCTGCATAAACTATCCCTTTAGAGCTCATCCCAAGCCCTTCCCGTTTTCCCAGGAGATTAGTACTAATTTAATTTTATGCACGCAATCTTCCGTTTCACTGAACCTTATCTCACTTCCCAATAGGTTATTTTTCTCGGATATTTGCCTGATCGTCTTAAATAGATTTTTTTTTTTTTTCATTTTAAAAGTATGTAAAACTATGAAATGAATTTTCCTTCGGATTTTCTGAAAGGCTTTGGTTTCTTACTTCTAACAGTTTTCATCTTTCATTATTTTCAGCGACTCCCCCAAGGCCGATGTTGTTCCGCAAGGCAGCATCCTTTGTCCCATTCTCTCTTCCCTCTTCACTGTAGATATTCCTGTCAATCCTGAAACCGTATACCGGCAGGTTTTTAACAAACCCAGACCCTCTCTATGGTAGGCTGGGTCAAGAAATGGAGGATCAAAATCAACGAAACCAAATCCCAGCAAATAACTTTTACCATATCATGTCTCATCTAATCAACTACAGCTCTATACTTCGCCCCGTAATGTTGTCTTCTATTTGGGACTTGACATCTACATTCGACCAGAAAGATTACTTTGACAATCGAAGCTCTTACTGAAAACAAACCCAACTACATGTCAATTTTATAACAAATCTGGATGGAGTCGAACAGTTGAGTTCAACCAAGCAATCTACTACTACTACAACGAGAGTCTAGAACAGGGGTGCTCAAACGGTCGATCGCGAGTGCTTTTTGAGTAAATCTCGAGAAGGAAAAAATGTTTAATAAGCAGGTAAGTAACTAAACTACAAAAATGTATTACGTAATAAAATAACACTGCTTGCGGCAAAAGGTGGCTTTATCAAAGGAACGCGCGGCACTTGTCAAAGAAAAGCCGCGTTGTTTCTAGACTAGTAGAGTAGTACCTATATTGTGCAGAAAGCTAATATCTGTATATGCTACCAGCTACGGTACCTAGGTAGGTAGGGTGTATCGTGTATGTACGACAACCCTGCATCACACACACTTGCAGCCTCTCAGAGTCGATCGTAAGTAGTCTAAAAATATTGAGGTAGATCGCCAGCAGTTCAAGTTTGAGCACCCCTGGTCTAGAAGGTAAGAAGCTAACTGAAGGTTGAGAAGGTCTTAATATTCCACCATCGACCTCTTACACTACACATTTACGCTAAATAATACATTCACTATTAGCATACGCTAAAGGACACGTTGTATACAATAAAAACATTTCCAATAATCGGAGCACGTTAGATGTGCTCAAGCGCGATTCACCTATAGGTAGCCAAGGCAGCCTTCAATCGCGGAGCGGGAACAATCAAGCAATCTATCTCTTGTTTGCTCTTTTTGTGAAGTTTATTATTTAAAAAATTCTGGGCTTTTTAAAGGAAGAACTTATTTTTCCCGAAAAGGCTTTGCCTTCAAGAAATTTTCCAAGTGAGAAACAGGAAGTCAAGCAGTACACAAAAGCAAAATATAACGCATTTTGAAAAAACGGAAGTCCGACTCGGAAAATCGTTTCTCCCCGTAATAATTGTGTAAATTTTTCTTAACAAGGAGGCGGCTGGGTTGTGAATACGGAAACGGAACAGCGGTTTTGCCGTAGCGGAACGGGGCTGGGGGTGGAAAAAAGCGAGCGACTCGGGCCCAAATGGACTGCAGTGGTAGTCGAGTCGTTTTACATTTACTCCGGCCCTTTTCAGACCCATCTCCACAAATTTAGAAACCCTTCTTAAAACCGACCCCTTTCCCTCGGATCCGACAGCCTAAAGAAAAATATACAGATAGGCTTCACATCAATAAAGCGTGTGCGTACAACTCGGGTTTGATGTAAACCCCAACTTATATGTGAAATACTAACCCCATAAAAAATAAAACCTACAGGCACTAGAAATCAAATCTTTCCTTGCAGACAATAACTAAAACAAAATTATTCATCAATTGATTCATCCTAATTCGGATCATCCGAGCCGTTTGCTTTGTAATCCGCCCCGATGACAGTTACGGATCGGTGGATATAGGTTTACGCCCCGAGATTGTGCAACGGATCGCTTGAACCTCCTCCGGAAGTCGTCTGGGACGGCCAGGAAATTAAGAGCCGACCGGTGGAACGGATCCTTCCTCTTCGTCGGTTTTAAATTATCGCCTTTCCTATCGGGTTCTATTATCTATGTGTCACGGCGATGGGATCGCGATGAAATCTTGATAAACGGCGAGGTGTTAATACGAGAATCACTCGTACAGGACCGATTCGATTGGGCCTAGACCTAAGTGAAACAAATAGAGGAGAGAAAATAAGGATGTGACCGGCGAAGATAAATGGAAGAGAGGAACACTGATCAATATTCAGGGCGATACTACAATAGACCAAATATATATTCAAATGGCAAACAAAAGTGGAAAACTTAACTTAATTAAAACACAAATTTTAATCTACACAAACTAAAACGTTCATCTTTTCTAATTCAGACCCACGCCAAAAATGGACCCTATGTCCAACACCCACTAAGTCGACATCTCAGAAAAACCTGGAACGTTTTTTCTGTTAAAAAAAATTAATGAGTCGTCACGAAGGATGATTATGAATGATTAATGATGGTAGAATTAGAGTCAATCATAGTTAATGGTGATCGCATTCTGGCCTCTAGTTTTACGTCATCCTACAAAATAATTTTGAAACGTTGATTTTTCTTTAGTATAATATAATAATTATATAAAGATGTATTTCTGATGCTTTATGATTTTCCTTTATTCCTATTGATTCTCGGTTATATAATAACACTAATAATAATGGCCCTAATGGGTAATGAGCTCGGGTTAGAGAGTACGTCTTTTATTTTTCATTGTAATTTTTCTTTACAAATGCGATGGTTACAATTCGTACTATTTCTTGGGTATTTTTATGCTTTAAATAAAGGGTTTGTTTGTGAGTAAAATTATTAATTTAAATATAAAAAAACTGTTAATTTGATGTGGAAATGGTTAATTTTAAATTAAAATAGGTTACATTAAAATTAAAACGGGTTAACCTGAAGGAAAAACAGACTTAATTTGAAATTAAAAGTAGATAATATAATCTTTAAAAGCGTTAATATAATTTTAAAATGGTTAATTTATAATAAAAATTAAATTAAAATGAAAAAAACGTTATTTAAATAGATGACTTTAATGTTAAAAATGTTTAAAATAAAAAAAATAAGAATCGTTTATTTAATGGAAAAGAAGGTTAATTTAAAATGAAAACGTGTCATCTGATGATAAACGGGGTTAACTTCATGTTAAAAATGGCTAAATTGAATGTAAAGCGGATTAATTTAATGCTAAAAACGGTTATTTTGAAAGGAAAAAGGTTAATTTTCAGTTTAAAAACAGCTATTTTGCTATTAAAAAGGGATAATAAAGATTGAAAATAGGTTTATTTGAAATTTGAAAGGATTAATTTACAAAATATTGATTTAAAATTAAAAATAGTTAATTTTATTTTTTGAAATGAGGAGTCATCTGATATTGAATAGAGTAATTTAAAATTAAAAAGGTTTATTTGAAGTTAAAAAGGGTTAATTTAAAAATGAAAGGGTAATTTGATGAACAAATCAATTTAAAATTAAATAGAGTTATTTTTAGGGGAAAATTAACTAATTTGATATGATGAAGTGTAATTTAAAATTTTAAAAATTGTTAATTTGGAATTTTAAAAAATTTAATTTTAAGAAAAATGGTTAGTTTGAAACTAAAAGAAAAGATTCGTTTCAAAATTGTAACGGATTAAAAATTAAAATTAAAAAGTGTTATTTGATGTTTAATTTACAGACTTTAATGTTTAAAATGGTTAATGTAAAATTAAAAAGCGTTTATTTAATGTAAAAATTGTATTAAAAAAATGGTTAATTTGAAAATAGATAAATTTAATTTTAAGTTAATTTTTTTCTAAAGTAGTACAGTCCGAGCTATAGAACTCCATAATAGAAAATCGGGAACCAAAAGAAGTTTTCTTCAAACACAGACTCTCTAATTCAAAGAAGGAGGAAGGAAAAAAGGTTTATTTGAAATTAGAATGGAATAATTTAAAAAATTGTTGATATAAAATTAAAAAGTGTTAATTTCATTTAAAAATTAAGAATCATTTGATACTAAGAAGGGCAATTTAATATTAAAAATGGCCAATTTGAAATTTAAAAGGTTTAATTTAAAAATGAAAAGTGTAATTCGAAAAACTAATTAATTTAAAATTTAAAAAAGTTAAGGTTTATTTGAAATTACAATGAATTAATTTAAAAAATGTTAATTTCATTTAGAAATTAGGAATCATTTGAAACTAAGAAGGGCAATTTAATATTAAAAATTATTAGTTTGAAATTAAAAAGGTTTAATTTAAAAATGAGAAGGGTAATTTGAAAAACTAATTAATTTAAAATTAAAAAGTGTTAATTTTATTGGAAAATGATTAATTTGAGTCATTTCACTAAATGACTAATGCCTAATAAAGAGTAATTTGAATTAAAAAATTGTAAATTTAGAATTTAAAAAGGTTAATTTGCAGAAAAAGTTTAATTTAAATTTAAAAACAGTTAATTTTTTAGAAAGCGGCTGAGTGGACGGGAAAATTGTTAACGTGATGTTAAAACCAAAATAACCCAGTTTATCTAAGACAATGCACTTGTTATTTTTGTAGTAGAATTGTGTTCTTTATATTAGAAAATTTATAGATTGTGATATATAAAAATAAATCGTTAGGTTGGCGTATATTTTACCAAGGGTTATCATAAAAAGTGATATGCTTCTCGTTGAAAATGCGCTCTCTCTCCTTCCTTGGGGAGTTTCCATTTGGATGGAGCATAATATCGAAGGTATACGGAAGTGAGCGGAGATACGAAGCCTTACGGCCGCTCCCTGAGGGACTTCCTCGGCGAAGCAGGTCGATCCTAAGCACGTGTCATTTACTCCGCGGTCCTTATTTAACTTGTTGTTTTTCAAAGGAAAACGTCTTCTTTTACGCAAGAACGGCCAGGGTCGTTTAACCCGGGTGGAGGTTGATGAGTCCAACTTAACGGAAGTGAAAATAACGGGTTTGACAAGTCAGTCGTACGAATTACGATTGCACCTCGTCCGGATTAATTGGGTAATGACGAATGATGATGATGATGGGGTACGGTTGCATTGTCAAATACGCCGGATAGTTTACGTTTTAAAATCATTCCGGCTGCATTGCATTCTTTAAAAACTTCAAAATTACAAGGATCAAAATTATTAACCTTTTACCGTAGTATTTTAATCTAAATTGTTGAATCAAGCCTTTACAAAACAAAAAACTCAGTTTTATGCTCCGTACAAATTGATTTCGTCGTAAATTAATTTCTATTTAGTCAAACGGCACAACCGAATTTGCCATTATTTTGGCGTGTAAAAAAGAGACTAAATTCACGAGTGACCCCAGAAAAATAATTAAAGAAAGTTTATTTATGTTTTATCCAATAGGATCGAGTATTGTAAGTAAAATCACAATTAAAACTGGATCACAACGATTAATAAAACGCAGAAAGATGTTACATGAATTGTTTAAAAACAAAAATAAAACGTGGCATTAAAAATGGCGAAATGATTAATTAGAAAAGTTTGCTTTTGTTTTTAGCATGGCTCCAAGTCGCCTTGAAGTGCCAGGATACGTGATAAACATGGAGTAAAAAGTTTCCTTTTCGACCATTTTAACCACGAGCGAGCGGTTGAAAAAGAAAAAAACACATTAATATTATTATATTATTATACAAATTATATTATTAATACAGTTACAAAAAATAACTGAAAATACTATAATTGATAAAGACAAATAAAATCTACTCTTCCACTAATTGAGAAATTTATGTCCAAATATAGATTTGTGTATATGTAGATTTTTTCTGTATAATTATTTTTAACATCAGATTAACCTTTTTTAACTTCAAAATATCCTTTTCTTTATTTTAAATTGACCCATTTAATTACCACATCAAATTGCAACATGAAATAAAAATCAGATATATCAGCATTCTGTAATTTTGCAAATTATGCTGTAAAATATAAAATAATTGGGCTCCTCTGTCAAAGTATATTTTTAAACCCACATCAAAATGATTTACTATTGCAATTAAAAATTATATAAAAATAAATGCCTAAAAAATACAAAAAGTAGTTTTTTGTTATTTGAAAATCTTTTTAGGGTTTTTAGTTCTCAAACAGACAGTTTTTTTAACTCTTTAAAGAAATGGTTAATTTGAAATTAAATTGACTTCATTTGAAATTTCAAAAAATTACGGTAAATTTAAAAAGATTTGTTTGGCATTAAAAAGGACCGAGTTGAAATTAAAATGGTTAATTTCAAGTTGAAAAATAAATGTAAAGTTAAAAAGATTTGATGTTAAAAAAAAAGCTAATTTGAAAAGGACGGATTCGAATTTAAAAAGTTTATGTAAAGTTAAAAAGATTTGATTTGAAGTTAAAAAGGATAATTCAAAATTAAAAACGGCTAATTTGAAGTTAACTATGGTTTATTTGAAATTGAAAAAGGCTAATTTTAAATTAAGTAGGTATTTTGAATTAAAAACGGTTTAATTTTTAATTACAAAAATTTAAAAAGATTCGAATTTAAAAAGTTTATGTAAAGTTAAAAAGATTTGATTTGAAGTTAAAAAGGATAATTCAAAATTAAAAGCGGCTAGTTTGAATTTGAAAAGGTTAAATTGTTTTGATTTGAAGTTAGAAAGCGATAATTTGATATTAAGCATAACTAATTTAAAATCGAAAAGACAAATTCAAATTGACTGATGGGGTTTGTTTGTAGTTAAAAACGGCTAATTTGAAATTAAAAGGGCGAATTCGAATTTAAAAAGTTAATGTAAAGTTGGAAAATTTGATTTGACTAATTTGAGGTTAACAATGGTTTGAAATTAAAAAGGGCTATTTTTAAATTAAAGAGAATAATTTGAATTAAAAAGGGTTAATTTTCAATTGAGAAGGACTGATTTGAATTTAAAAAAGGTTAATGTAAAGTTAAAAGATTTGATTTAAAATTAAAAAGGTCAGTTTGAAAATTAGTAGATCTAATTTGAAGATAAAAAGTTAATTCGAAATTAAAAAGGATTGAAAATTGAGAAAGGCTGATTTAAATTTTTCTTTAAATAAGATAGTTATTCCCTTTAGACGTAATTGATCTAATTTTGGTTCGATGGCGTACCCAATAATCGGCCATCGCCTTTGTCACAATAAACTTCACGAGAATAAATACGTTCCCTATCAACACGCGTTAAATACACAAAACTATGAATGTTATTTTCAAAAATACAACCCTCTTTCCTCCAAGAATCGGAACAGGGCGTTCAAATATTTACTGCCTTTCTCATGGAAAATTCTTTTCATCGGGTGGCATTCCGATATGCCGTCTATATGCAACCAAGGAACCATTCGAAACGAACACATCGAAAAACTTTCCATGCCGGTCATATACGCTCAATAGTTTTCCCGTGTTTCAACCTCGTCCTATGCTTAATCAGAATACTGAGAGTCAGTACACAGCGGTGGTAAATAAATTTATTTTTGATGCGAAAAAAAACCCCACAGAGAATAGAATTTGATACGGCTGTGCCAACTGTAAATAAATATAGAACATAATACAGTGAAACGTGGTAAGTTGAGGGTACCGTAAAAATATGCAGTTGGTAGATTGAAATGTAAATCAGAAATTATCAGCATGTAAGTCACTTGTAGGAACTCCGGTTGGAATTGCAAAACGGCATTGGAATTCTTGATGCGACCCCTCGACCGATTCCGCACATCTATCAAGAGAACGGGCGGAGGAGAGTGAATTCTACCCTAAACCATCATTCTTCTTAGATAAATATTGCTGTTTGGTGCGTTTTTTACGGCTGGAATCTCTAAAACTACGTGGCTACATAACTGGGGCTACTTACTTGTGCACGTTATCCGGCCGACTGGTAGACACGAGCTGGCACATTGATCCCGCCCTCGCCGGCTTTCTTCGGTCACAAGGAAAATCCAAAACCTGAAAAACAATTACGAAAACATAAAAATTACATCTTTTCTCAGTTATTTAAAAATCGTGTGATGCTGTCTGGTGTGATGAAGGTTTCAGAAAAACATTTTCTTTATCATGCCGACGTTTCCATCTTTATTGAGATCTTCAGGGCCTTGTGTTGTCTGCATTTCGTAAGCTGACATGGCTGTCTGCCGCACGAAGCATGAAAGTTTTCATTCGCTGCTCTAATCGCTAATCTCGCTACAACCGATTCCGGCTCTTCATGATCAGTCCAAGAAATTCTACTCTATTCATAACATACCATAAACCGATTAACATTACTTGGTTAATTCTCATATTAATAGCAATATGTATTACGGATTTGTTTTCAAGTACTTACATAATAAACACCCGTTTTTCATGTCTTAGCTCTTCAAGGAGTAAGGAGGACATCTATTTTAAGGAATATTCTCATTCTCTCTTGAATGCTGGCCAATTAAAAATTTTCATATCTTTTTTTTATATCGTTGAGCGAAGAGATATCGGGAGAGAATGTAAATCCTCGATTCCTCTTATGAACAGTTGGATATACTTCGTTTGTGAAGCTCAGCAGAGTAGTTTAACCAACTGTGAAGATACATGAGAGGGCACTGTTTTAAAACCGTAGATGGAAAAGACATGCTATGCCCAGAGGTAGCCATAGAGATCATATCCATATCCTTCCGCACTGCAGCAAATGAACTTGCGGAAAGTTTTTATAACCAGGGCTCAACCTGCCTATAATAGATATGTCTACGAGATCTCCAACAGCGTTTATTGATTGAGCAAATCTTAAGCACCGTCGACCGCCGACTTGCTGAACGAGACCCTCCGCTCGCTACCCAGTCTGCCGACTCCAGCTGCTTCAACGTTCCGCTCATCGACATCAGGTCACGGACTTCACTGTTTTCAAAGCCACCAAAAACTCTGTCTCTAAAGGATGATTGTTCTTTACATTTCTTAGTTCCGTTCGATTTCGTTCTTTCTTATAAGAAGTAGTAGGTCATTGGGAGCCATGACTAATTTTTTCCCGGTATTCTTTATACCCTAGTCTATGTCTCTATTGAGCGGAAGGTTCGCATTTGGTTATAACACGGCTGTTTCTTACTCCTCAAGGTTTAACTTTCAAATGAGTAATCATTAAATAGTCATATGAGGTTGGTTTTTGAAACGACAGTGCCTGGTGGCCCTGCCCTTCCCCGGAGTGTTACTGTCCTAACCGAAGCATATGCCAGGTTTAGTGAGTTCTCTCGTATGTTTACTGCATTTTGAACGATCATATGGATCGTCCAACATTTGGTTTTTGTGTGGCTTCATTTGAGTCGGAAGTTTTTGTGTTTGCTTTGTAGCACATCCACTTTTAGACAATTTGCCAGCTTGTTCGTTACCCGGAATTCATTAGTGTCCTGGCACTCATGGATTTTCAAGTTTGTGTGTTTTCATAGTTTCTGAAGATTTTGGTTCCATCCACCGTCGAGCACGTTATGCCTGTTTGCTTGTCTGATATGATAAAAGACATTTAATTGATAAAAGGCAGTGTTACTCCTTTGAAGTTTTTTTATGGTAGAAACATTGATAACGCGTATATCAATGTACGACCCGGTTCTTTCACGGTGTTGTAGCTAGTTTTTAGCTAGTATAGTTTTTTCGTTGGTGTTCCGTTCATAAGCGACAAGAAGGTGGAAAGACAAATTTGAATAATAGAGGCTCATGTAAAAAGGAAAACTGAAAGATTTCAAAATTTTAAGGATGGACAGGACTTGTGTTTGATAGCTGTTATAGGGTAGTTAGGAAAATATTAGTAAAAATTGGTGAGTAATGGTTTTGAGACTTTTAGCTGCAGTGATTGAACTTTTTTTTTCTACTCCGAGTGACCATAAATATTGATATTTCATCACCGTTAATTGGTTTATCCGGCCAGTCCCTGCGCGCTCAAACAATGGCCACTCTTCTAAATGAAACGTCAGGAAGGAAACATTTATTTTATTTCGTCCCCTCAGCTCCAACCGGGGGTGTAGTCGAAGAATTGGCCAGGGCCGAATAGGGGCGAGATTAAACTGTCAATCGAAAAGAGAAAAATATCAGGATGATTGACTGAAAAGGGGGTTGCAGATTGTTTTCCCGTCGATTTTCCGGCCAATTGGTATAAAGAGGAAGGGGAAGTGGATATTTTTTTAAAGTCCGTTATTATCCGAAAACTTTTGGTTCAACCCAACATTGCTGGAAAAACAAATATTAGTTAAACTCAGCTGTGATACTGCTAACCATGTTTTGAAAATGTGTTCACCCCCAGACCAGTTTTTGTGTATATAATTAAATGGAATTCTTTTGGCTCAAGACCTTTTTCGTATCCGTTGCCTAATTTCCGAAGGGAACGTTTAACGCGCCGAGAAAGAGGTCGGAGGCCGGGAGACCTTTCATTACGCAAATCGAGGAAACGAGTAATCGAAGGGCACCAGGAGCGTAGGTCACGAGCTGCCGTCTCAATGGGGACGGGATGAATGGGGATCCCTGGACCGGGGAAGAAGAACGAGGTCCGCCCAGTTCCGCTTCCGCAGACCGCTTCCACCGGCCTCGTTGACCGCAAGAAGCTTGAAACAAAAACAGAAAAAGAACGGCGTTTCAACAGTACCTAATTATGTGTATGTTTTTTAATGTATAAATTCACATACAATCCTTCACCTGTGTACCTTGAATATATCTTTTTTTCGGGAAAATTAGCCATTTTTAACATTAAATTAACGATTAGAAATTAATCATTTATAACATTACGTTAGCCCCTTTTAACATTCGTTTATTCCTTTATGATTTCTAATTAACTATTTCCATTACATTAAATTTAAAAAAAACTTCTTTTAACCCAAGTTAATCTCTTTCACAATTAAAAAATGCTTTTTTTCGGTCAAAATTAACCATTTTTAACTTTAAATGACGTTTGTTCCTTAAAAATTAAACCGATTTAATATTTAATTAACCCTTTTTAGCATTAAGTTATTCATTTATGATTTCAAATAAACCATGTTTTTTACATTCAATTAATCCCTTTTAGCGTTAAATAACGTTTTTTTTAATCTCTTTTTTCATTTTAAATGAAGCATTTTTAACGTTAAATACACAAAAATAACCTATTTTAA
>CM077110.1:1087505-1099937 GCA_039619505.1 Cimex hemipterus | reverse complement strand
TTTATTACATTCAATTAATCCCTTTTAGCGTTAAATAACGTTTTTTTAATCTCTTTTTTCATTTCAAATGAAGCATTTTTAACGTTAAATACACAAAAATAACCTATTTTAACATTGAATTAATCTTTTTAATTTTTAATTAACCATTTTTGACATTAAATGAACGCTTTTTTTTCTTTTAAAATAACAGATTTAACATTAAATTAACCATTTTTAACATTAAGCTTTTAAGATTTCCAATCAATCGATTTATTATGTTAAATTAATCTATTCTAACGTTAAATAACGTTTTTTTTTTATCAAATTACTTAACATTAGATAAAAGATTTTCAATTAAATTTTTAACACATTCACTCCTTTTCACTTCATAATAACTCTTTTTAATAATTTTACTTTAACACTTTTTAAAATTAAATTAATCTCTTTTTTCATTTTAAACTAACCGATTTAAACATCGGACTAATCTTTTTCGTAATTTTCAATTAACCCTTTTTGCCATTAAATGAACCACTTTTATCGTTAAATTAAACCATTTTAAGATTAAATAACGATTATTTCGGTCAAATTAACCATTTTTAATTTTAGACTAACGATTTTTAATTATGCCTTTTTTTAAAATAAATTAACTCTTTTCAACTTCAAAATAATCCTTTGTAATTTTAATTTAACCGTTTTTAACATTGTTTGTTTTTTACTTAATCATATGTAACATTAAATTCACACATTTCAACATTAAATTTATCTTCTTTAATTTCATATTAACCATTTTTGACATTAAATGAACGCTCATTCTTTTAAATTAACCGATTTGAAATTGAATGAACGTTTTTAATTTCAAATTAACCCTGTTCAACTTCGGTTAATCTTTTTTTTAATTTCCAACTTTTTTTTTAATTTTCAACATGAAATTTACCTTTTCTTGATTTCAATTTAACCATTTTACTATTAATTAACATTTTTTAACATTAAACAACGCTTTGAAATTTTATTTCGTTTAATTAAAAATAACACAAATTAGACAAAAGCATAAAAAAGATGGTAGACTGGTTGCCGTTCACACTTTCCCAGTGTTCTCCATATTCCACGAGGTAATTAGGGATTTGCCCCTTCATTCACGCTAATAAATTACTTTCACACCCCAGATTTGATTCACAATACCCCAGAATACTCGGTATTTATATTTCACGTATTTTTAATTGTAATTAATTTTCATACAGATTTGAAGAGTTCAATTATATATTTTAATTACAAACTAAAGGATGAATTTTATTAGTAAGTTTATATTGTAATTCATTTTCATGTAAACTTTTAAGAGCTTGATTATTTTTAATTACAAATTTTACTTTCCATTCACTGAACGTAGTTTCAAGTCGTACTATCTCCTAGGTTTTTATACTTTTTAAGAAATTATTAATTAATTAATTTGATGTACAAAGGAGATAATTTGAAATTAAAAAGGGTTTTTTTTACACAAGGGTCAAACTAAAAAGAAAATTCATTTGTTTTTAAACATGTTATATAATTTCAATCAATTTTCTTTTGGCCTTTCAAGCGCATTAATTAATTATTTAATTTTACTTTTTATACTTCCATTTCCTACCATCTCCTAGGATTTTAGTTAAGTTAATTTTTCATAGAAAAGAGTTAGTTAATTTAAACGAAAAAGGCTGCACCCTCTAGCAACTTCATGTCCGTCAATTGGCCAACTTTCAATTACATATAATTTTTCAGAAAGGGACAAAATCACCAAAAAGGGATTCCATCTTAAAATTTACACTGGTGGATTAGCATACTCCCCCCCCCGGATGTTCAATTAGGATAGATTTGCATTGGAAATTTGGCCAAGCACAATCCGCCGGTCTAAGGCCCCAACTAATAAGCCAAACTCACCAGAGCAAACATTTGTTTTTAATCTTTACCTACACTTATTTAATTTGATTTTTGAAAATAATGTAACAACAAAAATACGGAAATGGGCTGGATGTAAATAGCACTGCTGTACGAAGGGTTTCGAACCAAAAATCTTCAACTGAACAAAATGTAGGATCTAACGTGAACAGACGTCAATGTCTTAGGAGGTTATCATAGGTAAGATTGAACTAAAATGTCTCTATTGAACGAAATTCGAATTAAAAATTAATTAAATAAAGTCTTCAAAGGCTGAAATTAGCAACTGAAATATTTCGTGCACAATAGATTTTTAAGCCGTGGGACAATATGGACTTTTTAGTCCAATCATGTAGGATAACCTGCGAAAAGGATTGATTTATTTTTCTCGAGTGTTCGCAACTGCAGAGATTATATCAACGCTCGAGGTGCCGGAGTGAAAAAAGTCTATTTGTAAGTATGTCGGGTTCGATTGCAGGGCCGCTGGATTCGAACCCGGGACCCTCGCCTTACAGTAATGAGCGCCGTGTCAACGCCTAAGCCGTTGGGGCCGCCAACGACCTCCCTAAAAGTATTGATGTTCAAGGGGGACAGAATATGCAAAAATTTAATCAATCAAAATTCAAATTAGTGAAGAATATTAGAAAAAAGTAATACAGCCTGGGTTAATGAACTTTTTTTAATTTGGTCGTTACCGATCATTTTCATCTATGTCGGTATTTCAGTTTAGGCATTTCGTCATCATCAGTGTGTCTGTATTTTCTACCCGCCCTGGGAGCCATAGCCCCCTGGTGGACCTACGGCGACTACGCGTGATATAGTGTGCTTTGAGGCTCGAGACCCCGCAACCGTCCAACTCGGGTTCTCATCCGCAGCCCTTTTTTCTCAATCCGAGCTCCTTCGTTCTATCCTGTGACCCCTCCCAATCCTTGGTTGCAAGGGGTATCCGGGTATCCGGGCACAAAATAATGGTGGATCTCAGAGGGCGTGTCAACCTCTTAAAGCACAAGCTGTACTCGTCTCGGCCTAGAGTCGGCAGGCCTTAGCCTTAGCAGAGTCACAAGAGGGCCAATGCACTAGATCTGTCTGCATAGACGGGGGAGGGTGTATGGCCATCTGTACCACGGGGTGATTTACCAGTTCCAAAATCAGCCCAAGTCACACTGGGAATAGTTTCGTGGTGGTGCGTGGTGATGCCCCTGGCGGGAACTTAAACAGAGGCTGTCTTCTATTTGTGACCTTTGTGAAGCTTGCGTATGGCCAGCGTTACTACCCCGGCATCACGGGAGACGTTGCGTCCGGACGACAGCGTGTAAGCGTTGAGGATACCATGATTACGCTGAATATTCCCTCGAATGCGTGAATAAGCGAATGGGAACGGGTAGTAAGTCGGCTGCTCTGACTTGAGTATGCTTTGCATTGTTGTGCGTATGACCGGCGTGGTACCCTTGGGAAGGCCTATGAGTCCTTCGAATGCGCATGGCAGGTGTAGGCTAATCTCGATAGGTGGTTAGCAGTTCCACTAAAAACAATAACCGCTGCCGGGGCGTAGCTTCTAAGCTAGGAGAGCCCCTACACTCAGGGAGATAGAGTCGCCTTCTCTGTCTAGGGAGTATGCAGGAGAACAGGCTGATGTATTTCGATATACGACCCGATGCACAATGCGGGCGAGTCCATTCAGAGTGGACAAGCCGTGAGCGAGGTTGTCTTTGGCCCTTAAAGATTGGGTCTCCTCTACTCCAGGAGTTAACACTACTCCGTCGTATGAAGTGCGTCAGCTCTTGTCTTGAGAATCAAAACGTCCGATAAGGCCGAATAGGCCAGGTGCGGACGCTGAAGATCCTCTTGCCTTGTTGCCGATGAGTACTCGGGAACGACTGTGTTTGGATTTTGTTAGTTACTTATCCTCCATAATCTTCTTGAAGTAGCATTCTTATTGGAAGTGCTTTCGTAGCACCTATTTTGGCAGCACGATCAGCCAGTTTCGATGTGTGTCACTGTGTCAGGACATAAAAGAAACCTACCTCAGCTATTCTTGATATTCTGATAAAATTTACATTTCTTGTATTACATGGTTATTAGTGAAATGATCTCTAAGGGAAAATAGTGCGAGTCGGATGAAATGATCAATTCCTGGTTTATCTCAGGTATTTCCTAAAAATCCTTGGATTCGGAATTGTTCAGAAAATAATGGACCATAATGGAATAATCAATAAGTCAATAGAAATTGTGAAGCGAAACCCGGCGATAGTTTCCAGCGGTGCATTACGATTTCATGGGAAGGAAAGTCATTTTGTATCGAAATAAAGCCGCAGTTTTTGTTTCATGATCAATTCAGCCAATAGTACAAAATTGGTAGAAAAAATTGAATTGAAAGGCAATTCTTGTTCTTTCTTTTTTTTTCAACAATGACAACAAAAGGATGAAGATTGTGAGATTATAGGATAGAAAATTTTCAAACTTTTAATGGACTTGAATCATCGTCGAAAAGAAAGTTATCATTGAGCATGGAACCGATATTAGGAGACGTAGTTCTGGGTGAAAGCCTGTTAACGGGCCCATTTGAACTGGAAATCGCTAATATTTCGAAACTTTCACCTTTTGATTTCCGAAATGGACCTCGGACTCAAAACTCACATTTTCCCTTGTTGTAAATGAACCGAAAATATTCAACAAGTTTATCAACAGGAATAAAAAGCCTCGGCTTTCATATTCATGCCGGCCGGATTTGAAAAGCGTGAGGATCGTAAAAACAGTCATCACACCGCGGTGGTTTTGACGAGAGGAAACAAAAATTAAAGCAGGTGTTTATGTGCATTTTCTCTTGTTTTATTGCCACATCATCGCTGCGTTTCGAGTTTTACAGGGAGTAGAATTATAAACCTAAGCGATAAACGAAAATATGGCCTAACAAAAGGAGAAAACAATAATAAAATCCGCCTTGCCCGTTTTTCACACGGGGCCTGAACACTGGAAAAACAAACGAGAAAAAGCAGACCCAGGAATAGAGAGGGGCTGCAGGCCCGGTTGAAGATTTTTTAAAGGAAATTTTTGACGACGGAAAAGGATTGTGTTGAGGCGCCTGGCCTTAATGGTCGAGGATACTACCGAGCCGCACGAACCGGCGGAAGATTGCAGGTTGGAAGACAATTTTCTGCATCATCAGTGACATTCCGATCGGTCCGCCGTGCCCGGCCATCACGCTTTTGGTGTAATTGCGGCCGGCGGTGTCAGCGCTGATGAGATAACGCCATAAACAAATTTTTCATCAGGCTCAAGCTAGACTTGCATAAAAAAAACTAGATCTGATTCACAATACAAGCATAAAAGTCTCGAAAGGTGAGTTCATATTCAGTAAATTATTGAAATTTATACGTCATTGACCTGTGAAACATAAATATTTTGATTCGGATAGGGCAGAATTGACTATTTCAATTCAAACGAATGATCCAATTCACACAGCATCATCACCAATGACACATCACAAACAACGAATGAATAAAACGCTTAAGGAATATTCACGAACGATCAAGTTTCGCAAAGAATAAATTATCGTTTCAATAGTTCAATTGTACACTTTCACAAACTGCTATCCAGTCTAATAAGTAGCAATGATTCAATTCACTACGTTTCAATGATACAATTTTAAAAACTAACATTTTTTCGTCAGGTTTACTAAGGACCGATGATTCCATTTTACAAAGTGCCAATCACCCAAAGTTATTAAATAACAATAATACAATTTTAAAAAATATCGTGATTCAATTTTGAAAATGTACAAATCAGTAAAGCTTACAATGTAATAATTAAATTTTAAAATTCACAAATGATACAATTGTAAAGAAGACCAACGATTCAATTTTAAAAAGGAACAATCTTTCAATTTACAAAGTCGGGATGATCCAATTTTACGAAGTACCAATCACTCAATGTTACGTAATAACAATTATTGAATTGCAAAACGTGCCAATGATGAGTATAGTATGTGAATCAATGAATCAAAGTATCAATGAATTGATTGAATTTTAAAAATGACCAATGGCCAACGACACAATTTTAAAAACTAACAATGATTCAATTTTAAATAGTAACAAAGATATAATTTTACAAAGTACAACGATTTTAAATAGTACCCATGATTTAAATTTCGTGCAAATGATCCAATTTTCGAAACGAACAATGATTCGTCAATTTTACAAAGTGCCAGTCACCCATCTTTATTAAATAAAAATGATACAATTTTACAAAATATCAATCATTCAATTTTAAAAATATACATATGATTAAAGAATACAAAACAAATTTCAATTTAAAATGCACAAATGATTCGATTTTGCAACGGACCAACGATTCAATTTTAAAAAGTGCCAATGACTCACTTTTACAAAGTACCAATCATTCGATGCTACGTAATAACAATGCTTAATTTGCAAAAAGTGCCAATGATGAATTTTAAATGTTAAAAAGTGTCAATGATCAATGCTTCCATTGTGAAAACTAACATTGGTTGAATTTAAAAAATGACATATGACCAATGATACAATTTTAAAAACTAACCATGATTCAATTTTGAAATGCACAAATCATTTAATTTTACGAAAGCCCAACGACTTGATATTAAAAACTACAAATTACGAAGTACAACCCAAATATTATTAAAATATCAATCAGTCATCCAAGGTTACGAAATACAATTGAGTCAATGTTAAAAAGTACAAATGATTCAATTTCACCAAGTGCCAATGATCCAATTTCACAAAACTCATCATCCAGTGTTGCAAAATACGAATACGATATCGTTTTATAAAGCGCCAAATATACAATTTTACAAAATAGCAACAACTCAATTTTAAAAAGTACCAATGATCCAATTGCACAAAACTCATCATCCAGTGTTACACAATACCATTGAAATCGTTTTATAAACAACTACCAAAGATACAATTTTACAAAATAGCAACGATTCAGTTTTAAAAAGTACCAATTATCCAATTCCAAAGTACCACATTTTCAATGTTGCAAAAAAACAACGATTCAACTACACAAAATACCAATGATTGAATTTCAAAACGTGCCAATGTACAACGATACCATTTTAAAAATGACGAATGATTCATTATTAAAGAGTATAAATAATACAATTTTAAAAAATACAAACGAGTCAAAACTACAAAGTATCAACCATTCATTGTTACAAGAACAGTCATCATCAAGGTTTACAAAATACCATTGAGTCAATGTTAAAAAGTACAAATGACTCAATTTTACGAAGTACCAATGATACAATTTCACAAAAACTAATCATCCACTGTTACACAATACCACTGATGCCATTTTATAAAGTACCAATGATACAATTTTTACAAAATACTCACTATCATCCATTGATACGAAATACCAATGATTCGGTTTTCAATTCAACACTAATTCTATTGTAAAAAGTAGGATCGATACAACTCTATACTAACCAATACTTTTTGGAAATAGCATCATAAAAGTTTCAGTAGCAATCATCCAATATTACAACCTGTCGAGGATACAATTGTACAGGTTGCGAAATGATCAAATTTCAAAAATAATAGTTTTGACGATTAGCTGGACAACTCTTAGATTGGGTTCCTTTATTAATACGTAGAATTGGATCATAGTTGCATAGTTGATGATTTGTCAGGATTTCGTGATAAATGAATCGTTAATATTCTGCTTAATTTCATCATCTTTGTACTTAACCTAAAAACGGTTGTCGTGAAAAATAAACTAAGAAATCATCAGAATTGGAGGATGAGTTTATTCAAATCAATATTCAATGATAACTGAGGAGATGATGACAGTCGGTCGAAACAGTTTTTGCAATGTTGGCATCACTTTTGTCATTAATTCTCATCGATCAATTATAGCTCCTTTCTGCGTAACTAGTGTTAGTTTAAATGTTAATAATTGTTTACCACCCTGGGAAGTGGTAAACAGACGACATGGCTTACAGTTAAAAGGGACCGAGGAAATTCACAAGTCAGTCCTCAAAACGATTTTCCTTTCACCAGGAAACTACGGTAAAAAGGTATCGAGTGCAACGACCGAAAGACTTCCTCCACAGACGATGATAAACTCTTTCTAATGGAAAAATAGAGAGCAGGCGATGAGTCCAAATCAATCGGCGTTAAGTAGACTTTACAATTTTAAAAGTTGTCTCCTGATATACTTGGACTATTTTCAGACGGTTGAAATAGAGCGTCTGGTAAACGTTAATGCCAAGGGGGGAAAACAGTCGGATAGTGTTTATAAACTATAACACATGTGGCTGGAGAACTGAGAAAGGCCTGTCTTCAACTGATGTGTAACTCTTATGAAACTTTCCTTATAAAGATAGTATTTTAATGTGAAATACACTTTGGCATATGGTAGATCAGATTTGAACCAAATACACCTTCCCGAACTAGTTTTTGATATTGCCAAGATCAAGGTTGTAAATGATCCGGATCTTTTGATTTGTGGCTCGATTTGAGCCGGCGAGGTGAAACGCCGTTTTTCCAAATAAAGCCATCGAGCCCGACACCGGTTCCTGGCCCTGTGAGAAAGCAGCCGCGGGTCCGAGGTCCATCGCTCTTTTTCTTTTCCCACTGTCCTTTCGCTTTCTCCGATCGGGTTCGGAACCCGCGAGCCGTTCCTTTTGTTATTCACGGCGATGGTCCGCTGTGGTATTCCTTTTGTCAGGGGCAAGCGGCGACGACACAATGTGTCCATGTAGCCGAGCGCATGTTAACAGACGTTTATCGAGAGCGTACATTTCCGACGTATCGCGCATTCATATGACGGGACCGCGATACGCCCGGAATGTCAAATCGGGCGATTATCATAACAAACTATGGGTGAACATGTGAACTCGCATCTCGAACAAATTCCTAGTCGGTTTTTTACTTACACACTTAAAAACTATACTTAATAAATCATCTACAGTTTTTCAATAATAGAAGGCACCGAAAATATCTGACCACCAAATCAAACCTGCAATTAAGTCTACTACTTGGATTTTAATGAGTTTTATGAGTATTTATCAGATTTTAACGCAGCAAATATTGAAATGTCTCGTTCTTGGCAGGCTGATGTTTTCTTTCATCCGGCCCGGAGGACCAACTTTGGCAATAGCACTCCTCAACAGATCATTATAAAATATATAATTTTACAAATTATTAGTGATCCATACAACTTCAGAAAATAGCGAATTATCATCAGCACTAAATCCATCATGGAAATGGAGAATCATCAAGAATATATCACTTCGTTCAATGACAAGTTATCAACGAACCCAATTCACAAAGTTAGATATCTCATGAAGAACATATCACGTCACACATTGCTAACGCATCATCACATTTTACAAATAAGAATGATACGGCTTCTGAAAATAGCAAATAATCATCACTGCTGATCCATCATGAAAGTGGGTAATCATCAAAAGTTTATCAACGTCATAATTATCAACGCATCATCATCGAATTTCAAATTTTACAAAGCAACATTATCTTCATCAACAGCATGGAAATGGGAATCATCGAAATTAAACACGTCACAAATTACAATGAAATTTTGAAAATTATGAATGGGCCCAATTCAGAAAATAAAACAACCACGTCTAAAACGATTAACCGAGAATAGGGGATGTCAATAGCGTATCAACGTCAAAATTACCAAAGTGCCATCGTGAACTATCAAATTTCAAAAACCAGCAACATCTTCATCAACGATCCAGAATGAAATCGAATTAAGTTACCAACACGCTTCATCACCAATTATCATATATTACAAAATATGAACGGTCTAACTACAAAAAATAAGATATCATCATTAACAACAATCAACCACGAAACATCACATAGCACACAAGAAAAAGTAAAACAGGAAACAGGACCTAAGACCCAATTTTAGAAATATGTTAACAGAGGACGAAAATCTTTTCGCCTTAACTGTTGCTCGATACACGAATTATCGCAGATGATAATCCATTTCCTCGGCGGAATAAGAAGTTTCTAATTAGCCCGTAATACGTCGCGGCCGTGTCCAGGTCATCTTCACCGGATAATGGGCTTAATTGTCTATGGGATCCTAGCCGTGTAAAGAACGGACCACCCAAGACGTTCTTTTATTTATGATGAGTTTTTTAATGGAGGAAAAAAATATTCGAACAACGGAGGTAGTTACGTTGGGCGGGAGATGGTTATGCACGATCATCACCGACGCTGGGCCTATGATTCATATTTGACCCATGTTAATGTTAACATTTGTTAAAAATTTTTAGAAGATTTTTAAATCAATTTGAGGCCTCAGATTTATTTGAAACATGATTTCAAAAATAAAATGACCTTTGGTGGTTTACAAGGGTGAGAATGCCTGTTAAATGGGGGCCGCGGTAGCCGAGTGGTTAAGGCGTCAGACTATCGGCTAGTAGACCTCGAAGTAGTGGGTTCGATCCCCACCGTCGCCTCTGGAATTTTTCTGACACCTAAGGAGACCGGTAGCCGCAATTAAAAGAAATTGATACGGCACTCATCAATGGAAGGGGCGGGACTGGATCTCAGCTACCCTGAACCTGGCCCAAATCCCCTTCAAAAATGAGTTTCTTCCATGGAAGAACGCTGGTTCAACGGAGGCTCAAGTTCACTTTGTGTTGTGAGCCCTCCCCCAAAAATGGAGCCAGGGTATAGTACAATAAGCTTAATAGCTGCAGTGCTCAGGAGGGAACTCCTCCAGTCCCTCGTGACCATTGTATCCATCCATCTATGCCTGTAAAATAAAAATCATCGCTTTATTTAAAAAATCCAGAACAGCAGTTGTTAAGGAGAGTTCTCGCGAAAAAAGTACAATTGAGGTCAGAACGGGCTTTGAATTATGAAGCACACGTGGAGCTGCACACGTGGGACTTCCCAGGTGGTTCCAGGGTTGGAAAAACGTCCTCCATTAAGCCCGCCTCCGTTATTAATTGCCCCAGGGGCGGCCTAAATGCACCTTGTCGTTTATTCTTACATTCACCTCGGCAAAATGTTAATTTGTAGACATTAAGTCTTTTAGATTATTAAAAAAAACATTCAGGTAAGAATAAAAGGGGGAGGAAATGTAAATTGATAGGTTTTGTTGTCTTTCGGTTTTCATATGTGGGTAATCTTTTAGAAAGGATGTAGATCGATATGTCGCTCCTTGAAGCGTTTTTTTCTTTTATTCAGGGGTGAAGAAGATGACATTCTGACGTCCTGCCATCTTGGCAGATGGGCCTATTCGTTCTTATAGCCCCTTAGGGAAAAGGTTTAGAAAATCTCCCGGAAATGAATCTCCCCCTTAAGAAAAATGGCCGAGATCTAAAGTAAATATAAAAGCTCGATTATTTTCATAGGGAGCGTATGGAATCGGCTTTAATGATCAACGGTCCACGTTCATATTTTACGCAATATCTTATGTAAAAACGTTGAAATTCGGCTCGTTAAGACGGAAGTTCAAAATCTGGTGAAAGTACGGTGGTCATTTGAAAACCGAGCTTTTCGTGATTTACCCCTCCTCAAGACGATAGTGAAATCACTAAACTAAAATGATCAAAACTTACAAATACAAAATCAATTCTTGACCAAAAAGAATGCGTACGTATTTGCTCGTTATCTGAGATAAAAGAGAAGACTTGGAAGAAAGTATACAGTCGATCAACAAACCGAGTTTAACGTCTGTCAAATCCGTCGGCTCAACTTCGGCTTTATCTCCCTTTTATCTCATCTTTCTTTTTGCGGAGGAGGCAATTTGCTGTGATGATCGGTTCGTATGAAGAAATTGCGGAACTTTGAGTTTGGCGAGTGAAAAAAGGGAAAAACGCTCAATCAATCACCCTCCTTCAACCAACACATATCTTTCTATTAATCTATAAATATATCCGTTTATCAGGTCTATAAACAGGTTGTCGCCAAACGTTGACTCTTTTATTCTCAAATTGATTGGTTTTTCCTGAATTCAAGTCGAATAAATGCCATTGGGTCAATTGATTTAAGGGTTTCCTTCCGTAACTTTATCTAAACAAATGTCCTCGCGTTATTTAATTGAAGATTGATATGTATAAATTCAACTCGATAGAATACCACATGATGTTAGTATTTTTTCTTTTAGAACCAGCCATCTTCTATCTTTATTTAAATTAAGGATGTTTTCAAGTTCCTACTCTTGTACAGAAATGACCTGAGGTCAATTGATTTCAGGATTTGCTCCTTCGGGTTTATTTAACAAGATAACCTACTCTCGTACAGAAATGACCTGAGGTCAATTGATTTCAGGATTTGCTCCTTCGGGTTTATTTAACAAGATAACCTACTCTCGCACAGAAATGACCTGAGGTCAATTGATTTCAGGATTTGCTCCTTCGGGTTTATTTAACAAGATAACCTACTCTCGTACAGAAATGACCTGAGGTCAATTGATTTCAGGATTTGCTCCTTCGGGTTTATTTAAAAAGATGACATACTCTTGTACAGAAATGACCTGAGGTCAATTGATTTCAGAATTTCCTCCCTCAGGTTT
>CM077110.1:1026333-1087495 GCA_039619505.1 Cimex hemipterus | reverse complement strand
GATGACATACTCTCGTACGGAAATGACCTGAGGTCAATTGATTTCAGGATTTCTTCCCTCATGTTTACTCAAACAGATGCACTATTCCTCCTTTGACTCCAAAGTTGATTTTCGTAAATTCAACAGGAGGTAAGATTCCAGTCAGTTTACAGCAACCACCGTCTATCAATTTAAAATTATTCGTACACGAATGATATTGAAAATTGAATTAGCAAAATTGAATAATTTTCCATTTAAAGATTTAAAAAATATCTTTCCTGTTATGCCAAGCTCTTTAACCGCTGTATCGATCTGTTGAGTACAAAGCTGAGAGCCGAGAGGGGAAAAGCCCTGCCGCCTGTACCAAGTTCAAAGCTCAAAAACCGAATGTGGTTTTAATTTAATTTAATTTATTTATTTATTTATTTATTTTTTTGCGTTTACGTCGAAACGACTTTGTACCCCAATTTTCTGCCGTTTAATCCGTAAACCTGGGCTTATAAGACATGTTTATTGCGACATTCGGAAAGCCATTTGTTGGTCGATAATGCTCGGTCGGCGGCGCACTAATCCCGGCTTATATCCCAGATTGTTTCGACATAGTCGGCCGATGGGGGCCGATCGGTCACTTGTACCAGCAATCAGCAACACTTCAAATCCGACTTGCTCTTCCCTTTTTAAATTCTGTAATTAAAAAGGATTAGTGATATTCTAAAAATGCACAAATTGATTAAGAAAAGCCTATGAAAATTCTAAAATTACTACGATTTTGATTTTTTTTTAATAATTGTTTAAGTTAAGAGGTTCTCGGTTTGTGGAGGTTTGTGAAAGTCCGCCTGTGGATAAAACCATATCTTTTCCGTTACGAAAGTTTCTATAAGGTCTCTACGTAGTGATCGTTCTTCACGGAGCATCGGTGGTTCAGTGGTAGAATGCTCGCCTGCCACGCGGGCGGCCCGGGTTCGATTCCCGGCCGATGCAATTTTCAAATTTTTTACTCGGTCAAACATTGCAAAAGTTCTTTTGTTTAAAAAGAAAGAAAATAACTTCATTTTTAAGAGTTGATTTAAACCAGGCTTTCTTCTTGTAAATCTCAAAATAAGTTCGGTATTCGATTTGAAAATTTACATCGAATTGTCTTTTAAAAAAACAACAGATTTATAACTTAGGACTTTTATTCGCAAATATTATGTCTCATGGTCAACTGACTTCAGGATCGATCCAAGTAATCTTATTTTCAAGGCCTTCCGTGGAACTTTGGTTTATCCAAATATGGTCAATTTTAGTTCAGTGATGATTTAGGTAATTTTATCTATAGAGGTGTCCTGCGGTTTGTCTACTCCAGAATTAATCATCAAATCAACCATAGATGCCATTAGGTCAATTGATTTTGAGACTTCCTTCTGTGACATCTTTAAAAAAAAAATGTCCTTTCGTTATTGGACTTGTGGATCGAATTTTGTTAATTCAGTTTGATTGAATAACCACTTGAGGTCAATTTATTTGATAATACCCTCCCGCAACTTTACCTTATAAAATATCATCATTATTTGACTCAATCGATTCATTTCGGGATTCTAGTTCCATCGTAACTTTATTCAAAGAAATGGGATGTTATTGGACTTACGTGTTGTATTTTGCAAATTC
Organism: Cimex hemipterus; assembly: GCA_039619505.1. Classification (NCBI taxonomy): domain Eukaryota; kingdom Metazoa; phylum Arthropoda; class Insecta; order Hemiptera; family Cimicidae; genus Cimex; species Cimex hemipterus. The sequence continues at coordinate 1,085,869 of CM077110.1, read as the reverse complement.
AATTCGAGGGAAGATGCCTTCAGATCAATTAATTTAAGCTTCTTCCCATAACTTGACATGACATAAAATAATCTAATTTTTCAAGAAGAATGAAAAAATGAAGTCATTTCCAACTTAACATTAATGGATTTCAGTAACAAATTCCTTATATGACACTGTCGTGAGATCAATTGACCTCGGTGATGAAATTTCATAAATTCAAAGAAGGTAACATTAGGTCAATTGATTAGAGGATTTTTTTTCCGTACATTTTAAATAAAGATATGTCATTCCGTTTCTTTCCAATTCTCAGTTGATTTTTGTCAGTTAAAATGGAGATGTCTTGAGGTCAATTGATTCCAGGATGTTTGTTTTTTGTAACTTTGCCCTAAAGAGTCCTATCATTATTTTATTTCGGGATTGATTTTTCTAAATTCAAATCGAAAGGACGCTATTAGGTCAATTGATTTCAAGATTTTATTCCCGTAACTTTTAATTAAAGAGATGCCCGACCGTTGTTTAACTTCAGGACTGTATCCCTGAATTCAACAGAGAAAATTATCTTGAAGTCAATTGGCAACAAGTAACTCTTAGTCAAAAAGATGTTCTACGAATTGATTTGTTGATTAGACTTTTTGAATTGAACAAAAAATATTTAGGTCAATTGATTTCAGGATTTTGTTTGCGTAACTTTTGGATAATGTAATCTCCTAACGTTATTCCTTACATTGTTGATTTTTGATAATTAACTCCAAAAGGTGCCCTGAGGTCAATTGATTTCAGGATTTCTTTTTTTCCTTTAAGTTTTGCATAATGAAATGTCCAGTTGTTATTGGACTTCTGGGTTGATTTTTGCCAACTCGGGAGATGCCCTGAGGTCAATTGATTTGAGGATTTTTCGCTTAAATTTTGCATAATGAAATGTCTTGCAGTTATTTGACTTCTGCGTTGATTTTTGATAATTAACTCTAAAAGATGCCCTGAGGTCAATTGATTTCAGGATATTTTTGCTTAACTTTTGGATAATGAAATCTCCTAACGTTATTCCTTACAGTGTTGATTTTTGATAATTAACTCCAAAAGGTGCCCTGAGGTCAATTGATTTCAGGATATTTTTGCTTAACTTTTGGATAATGTAATCTCCTAACGTTATTTTTTACAGTGTTGATTTTTCACAATTAACTCCAAAAGGTCCACTGAGGTCAATTGATTTCAGGATTTTTCCCTTAACTTTCGAATAATGAAATTTCCTATTGTAATTTGTCTGCTGGATTGGTATTTGACAATATCAGAAGATGGCCCTGAGGTCAATTGATTACAGGATTTCTTGTTTTCCTTTAAGTTTTGCATAATGAAATGTCCTGTTGTTATTTGACTTGTGAGTTTTAACTCCAGAAGGTGCTGACCGATATACTCTGAGATCAAATTGATTTCGGGATTTTTTCGCTTACCTTTTGGATAATTAAATGTCTTACTGTTATTTGAATGCTAGGTTGATTTTTGACCGATATACTCTGAGGTCAATTGATTTCTTCTATATCTTAATCTAAAGGGTTGTTCTATTGTTAGTTCATTTCAGGGTAAATCGATTTGAAGAAATATTGTTCTTAGATCAATTGATTCATTTTGTCGTCATTTTATCATTTTGTCCATGCAGTCGTGTGAACTAAATAAACTGTCTTTAGATCAATTGACGTCGGGTTTGATTCTGGGCCAGTGGAATGAATTGATTTTTTAAAATTTAACATCATCATATGCATCTCTTTCGTCAGATTATATCTTAAGTTTATTTTATAAGTTTCTTTTGGACGTTATTCATTAAAATAAAAAATAGGTAAAATGACTTTACTGAAAGGTGGTTTTAAATAACGGTCGTCACGGACTGGCGACCGACCAGACATACACGCAATCCAGCGTTTTTGCCGTATTTTTAGACCCCCACATATTTGTTTATTTGCCCGTCTTCGTCCGACATCTGTACCAATTATCGGGAACGATTTTATTTAAATGTATGTGGCTCCTTGGTGCATGAAGCATTGCGCACACGCTGCCCTCCTAACCCAGTTGTCCGGATCAATAAAGTTTCCATTAGACCACCTGTACGCCAATTTCATCCCTGATCCTCATCCCCTTAACAACGCTCACCAGTTTCGGGGTGACCTTCAAGAACGTCTCGGTATCAAAAAAAGAACCAGCATGAGCTTCTATTCTAGAGTCCCTTCCAGCCGCAAACACCCTAAAATGGCATCACCCTGATAAAATCGTTTCCTATGGCATTGTTGTAGAATAACAATTAAAATCAATAAGGAAGTGATATTTTAATGAGAAAACAGCTCATTGAACAAGGTTTTAATTGACCCGGCCTTTGGAGGAACCAACCTAACAAATTGGCTGCTAGGGGCTTAAGTCAATTGTCTGCCGTGGATGCCCGCATGGGCTTATTAATGGGGGACGCCCATGCACCGACGCGCACCAAATCCGCCGTGAATGGTGTAAAATCGAACACAGGAACAGGACTGCAGGATGCTTCGTTTAACTCAGATTTGACTGATTATTTCGGCCGGTACTGGGGAGATAACGACGGATTGTCTCGCTCGCACGAGTAGTTTCAATCAGACAAAATTATATTTATCCATTTTCCAATTTAACGTCCGTTCCATTTCACGGAAACTGAGGACTCATGTAACAATTACTTTATTACGAACTTTCCATATAAATAATTGGATTTGACAGGAATAAGAAAAATGCAGAGGGACGCAGACTACTTTAGACATTTTACGTTGATAGGGTAGTAAGAAGGAACGATTTCATTTGATAAACGATTTATTTTTAAAAATCACGCAGGGTTAGGTAAATTTGACCTCTCTTCAACTCAACGCGAAAGAAAAAAAATCACAATTTGAAGTTACATACACGCACTAAAAACGATCTTATGCATACAGAGAGTTCGGCTACTCGTCCTACAAACTTACCCCATAGTTTTTATATTCAAAATATAACCAAAAGGTCCTAATCGTCTATGGTTCGAATATTCGAATAGTTTCGGAGTTATTCCACTTTTTCTGATTTTTTTGTTTTCAAGATTTCACGACCTAACTTCAAATAAACAATTCTAACTCCAAAACTACAAGTTTTCCACAAATCTTTTGATACCATTGAAAACTACGTTAAATCTTCGAAAAGTTGTGATAAATACTAAATTGTAAACGTCCGTGAACTAAGCGTTTCGTAAAGAGGACATTGAAAACTTACTGTGGTAAATCTAAACTACTAAACTACTAATTGCACGCTAAGAGACCAGCAAACCTACTCTATTTAATATCCTTTTTAGTGGTGCAATTTCTTTTTTAACACCTTTTTTTTCAAAGATGACGGAACTACTGATAAAGTAATGAAAAAACTGTGGTTGAATGATTGGTAAGGACAAACAGATAGACAGAGTGAGAGAGACAGAGAAAGAGAATGAGAGATAGAAATGAGAGACAGAGAGTGAGAGATAGAAATGAGAGACAGAGAAAGAGAGAGGCAGAGAGACGGACACAGACACAGAAGAAATAAAAGTTAGAAAAAGAGAGTGAGAGAGTGAATGTGTGAGAAAGAGAGAGGAAGATAGAGTGAGAGATTGATTGATTGACTAAACGTTTTATTCAACTACTTAAAGTTACGTCTCATAGACCTTACGATAGAGTGCAAGACATAGAGGAAGAGAATGAAATTGAGTCTAGTAAACGAACACTAAAATATTTTTACGTTTTTGGTAGATAGGTAGGTAGATAATTTACTATATGTAGTAGCATTATATTGTGTGAATATATAACATAGAGTTGTTTGTTGATAGAGTGAGAAAGTTTGAGAAAGGGAAAGATCAAATGTGTATTAAAGAAACTGAATTCGCGAACCACCCATCAAGATGTCATAAGAATTGAATCTCTACTCTGGGCAAGACTTCTGCAATTGGCGTCATGTTGAATTAACATTATCATTAGAGTGGGCAAACGAGCACAAAAAAATGTACATTAGTCAGCACCAATTAGGAGAGGGGGAAGAAAATGAGCGATGAGAGTCTGTGTGCGTGTGAGTCGGGTTTTCTGGAAGGCCGGTTCAACTCAAATGGCCGTTTAAACGTTAGAGCTGACAGGCATGAAAAATCTCCTTTACCCGATTAGGATCCACATCTCGTTATTTTGATGTTAGTTTTTTCAAATTTGACCGAGAGAATACTGATATTTCTCCGGACGGCTGATATGTTAAAAACTGGGACGTATTCGGCCGAGGTAGAGTTTATAGGACTGCAGATAAGATAATTTATGAGGTGAGCTTACGGTTTTGTGTTTTATTTTATTTTCTTCTAACGTTTTTCTCCCCTAAACCGACTACACATGTCAAGGAAGAAAATACATGGTTTTTATGTGCGACTTGATTTGGATTTATATACTTGCAACTCCATACATGTATGCACCTATCACTCCTCGCAGTCCACCGTGAATTCCAGCTTTTGTAATTAATACATCGAGAATCGTCCACCCTGTCAGTTGGCGTGATAGGTCCGCCAGCTCCAGAATGTACCAAAAGGTAGGTCATTTCATGCTCTCATCCTCCCTTAAATACATTTTTACTCACTTACTTACTGACTGCAGGTACCCCTACTCGGGAAATTCTAAAACACGGTAAACCATCCCATAATGCATCTTCCAAGCAGTCTACTCCCATTCATCTCGAAAGGATTCGAGATCTTCCTGAAAAGCTTAATCCCGAAATTCAACTCATCCAACCTACCCAAGTTGTTTTGCGCTGTGGACAAGTCCTCATCCCTTCACTGTGAAGGGGCTTTTCTTGAAGTGCCACAAGCGTGAGTGATTTAAAGGCCTCCTGCACCATTGCATTAAGCTCATACCCCTTTGATTCCACCTAACAGAACGATTCTTTAATCCACCAACGAAGAGTCTACTCCGACTAATCTCCTCTGGGAGAGGGAGTACCTCAGGGTAGTGTATTTGGTCCGATTCTTTATCTCCTCTACACCGCAACTCACTATCCCTACATCTTTGGCCGACGTCACAATTGTGCTATCCTCTCGTCTCGGTCTGACAAGTGCTTTGGAGAAACTCCAGGCACGGGTCGTGAATTTAGCCGAATGGACAAAGCTTAACGAAAGCAAAAGCACAACAGAATCGTTCACCTTTCGGAGGAAAACCACACGTGCAATATTCCTCAATACTCCCATCCCAAGAACAGACTGCTTCCACTACATTTTGTTTTATCTAGACCCCATAGAAATAAACCATACAGCTAAAACAACGTTTCCGATTACTCCACAGTGTCATGCAAATTCTAACGTTTCAAGAGAAAACAAACTGACAGTCTACAAGAACAAATCTGGACGTACTAGGATTGAGACACTGCTGAACCTTCCAACATCCAATCAATACAGTCATACCAATGCAAAGTCCTCCGAATTATAATCGACGCTCCTTACCTCTCCAATGGCACCATACACAAAGACCTCAAAATAGAAATGATAAATGATGGAGTGAGTGTGGTGTTCAATCCTTGTAAAAGATAGTGCCTAGTCACAATATGTTGTTCAGCAACGATCCGGATTTCGAGCCTTTTAGCTCATCATCAGGCTGAAGGACTTCTACAAAAGGATTCAAGACCTCAAAATTCCTTTCGAGCAAAATATATTTCCCGAAACCTTTCCCATTTTCCACGAGAAGCTTTTTTCTCCAACAGAAACCACCACTAATCACCAATAATCCCACCTGAGGACTGAAGAAAGATGGCCTCGCGACCTACTAAACGAGGATTAGACCTCCATTTTAGTTGAGAGAACAATGCTTGTTCCCCTCACGACGCATTCATGTAATGTGTAAATTCAAATAATTACTTGTTGTAAATGAGCTTACAGATTATAATAAACATGTGAGATTTAAAAAGTTAATTACATACCATTCATTTCGGGTAGTGGTGTGTATGATATATTTTCATCATCATCACCTATTATAACTAACATAGTTGCAAGTATTTTGTAGTACTATCGCACTACATATTCACGCTAATAAATAAATTCACCCTCAGCACAGTTAGTTACACAATAATAGCAGTACTATATACAATAAAACGACCTTGTTTACTCCAAAAATCGGATCAGATACTGCGGTGCACAAAAACGATTCTAAAATCGGGTGGCATTCCTACACGCTCTCTGTACAGAGCCAATTGCACCTTTCAATTAGGTGAGACATCGGGTAACCTTCCTCTACATACCTGACACATACGTGGGCCTTGCCCAAAAATAAGTGTCTGTGTCTTAACCTCCCATGACCGATGAATTTATTAAACACAAATTCGTCGTTTCTACCCACAAAAAAGTGATAAACAAAATTAACGAGATTGACTGAATAGTCTTGGCGCGTAACGTGTAAGCAATACTAAAGAACAATGTTGTGACGACCTTCCCGGCAAAAACAAAGCGAGATCAGGTGGAAACTGAATTAGATAAGTTTCGGTCTCGTGTTAATTACAAAAAGGATTGAACCTTTTGTAATCCCACGATCTGATTATATCTACCTGGGTGGTGTAAAAGTTTGGAAACATTGACAGAACTTCTGCCGCCAGAACTACTTCGACTGGACTTCTTGTAATTTCACTAAGCAACTAGAGATAATTGCCTTAATAATTTCCACCAGTCTGTTGAGTAAAAGAACAGAGAATATATCGCGTTTCGGGGTGTTTTGTGGTTTTTCCCTCTTTGGTAGAACGCTAGTTTTAAATCAAGGAGATCCGCAGACCAGGCCGCATGCAATATGTACGCATTTATTTCCCAAACGGGCTCGGCAGGGGAGGCAATTTTCTTGAGAGATCGATTCATCATCTGAAAAACCAGGTCAGCTGAAAGTACAGCTTTAACCTCAGAGGGGGTATTTTGGAGGGTTTGGAATGGATAAAAAAATTTCCCATTTAACGCATTTTATCAAATTTCAGTAATTCCATTCCCCTTTAATCTCAATAATTGGTATAGTTAATGGACTCTTTCTCTCGCTCTCTCTCCCTCATTTATCCCCATTTTTTATGCCCCCCGCATCATGGTGTATACAGTTCTCTAATTTTTGGCCAGCATTTGTTTTCGGTTCCAGTTTTCCAACCAAGATCGACTGGTAAAAGGATGTTTCGAGGTTTGAAAGTTTCTCCAGTAGATCTTTACGTTGAAGACATTCTCCAGAAGCATCGGTGGTTCAGTGGTAGAATGCTCGCCTGCCACGCGGGCGGCCCGGGTTCGATTCCCGGCCGATGCAATATTTATTATAATTTTTTGCTAATTTTTTTTGCTCAATTGATTTTGATTTCCTCCCGTAACTTTATCTAAAGGGATGTCCTCTCATTATTTGAATACATGATTTTTTTTAATGTAAAATCGAATGGGGAAAACTTGTCCCGAAGTCAATTGATTTCAGAATTTCCCGTCAATTTTAGCTAAAGGGATCCCTTACCGTTACTTGGCTTCAGGGCTAATTTACGTCCGTTGGATCTTATAAACGGCCAATTTTCGTTAGTGACGATTTCATGTTACTTTATTTAAAGAGATCTTCCATGATTATTTAATAAAAGAGTTGATTTCTTGAAGTCCATTCGAAAGATGCCCTGAAGGTAATTGATTTCAGGATTTACTTCCTGTAATTTTTAGAAAAAGCAATGCCCTATCGTTATTTGAGTGAAGGGCCGATTTTCTCGAATTTCAATCGGGAAGAGCCTTTTGAGGTCATTGAATTCAGAAATCCCTCCCGCAAGTTTTTGGAAAGAGGTGTCCTATCGTTATACATCAGGATTGATTTCTTTGAATAGTAACAGAGAGAAAATGAACGCGATGTAAATTATTTCGTGATTTCATCTCGTAACTTTTTCAAAAGGGATACCCTCTCATTATTTGACTGCAGTATTATTGTTGTAAATTAAAATAGAAAAAAGATGCCCTGAGGCCAATTGATGTCTGGATATTATTCTTGTACCTTTTTGATAATGAGATGTCCTCTCATGATTTCATTTGAGGGCGATTTTCTTGAATTTCAATAATGAAGACACCTTCGAGGTCAATTGATTTTAGAATATCAGAATTTGTTAATTTAATCGAGAGGAAATGAACTTGATGTCAATTGATTTGGCGATTTCCTCTTCCAAACTTCATCTAAAAGACATGTCCTCACATTATTTGATAGTAGGATTAGTTTTTGTAATTTTAAATGGAAAGAAGATCCCCTGAGGTCAATTGATTTCAGGAGTTTCTTCCTGTAACTTTTTCCCCTCTCAATAAAAACAAACACCTTTAGGTCAATTGATTTCAGACTATCAGAACTTTTATCACATCTTCATATAATGAGATGTCCTAACGCTATTTCACTTCAGAATTGATTTTTGTCAATTATGAAAACGAGCTTGTTATTTTTGTATATAGAAACTTTTAAGACTTGGCTGCAATTCCCGTAAGAGAATGCCTAGAGTACAATGCTTTTTAGTTTTTATAGTACAAGGTTGATTTATTTATATTGGCGTTATGTTGGCCACTGTTCAAGGTGGATGTTGTTCGCTTTAACCCCGAGAGAAATTGGGAAATTGGACGAGAATATTTTTCTCGAAGCACTTTTTAAGTTCCGCCTGTTTCTACCAGCCGGCGGAACTTAGTTGACCCTTTAATTCATTTAATATCGAAAGCAGGATTTGTTCCATTAATAAATCCAGTTGAAAATTCTCCGCGGAGTTTTCCCTCGGGTCTATGATTCCTTCTTTAGGGAAGAGGCGCCTTTCACGTTTTTTGTGCTTTTTTTTTACCAATCTCCACCCCAGCCTCAGATCGAAAACCATCCCCCTTCGGCGAGTACACAGAGAATATTTTATAAAGAGACTAAAACATTAGAACGGATTAGAATTTTCGCGAATTGTCGAAAAGTTGGGCCAAATATAAAAAATATTTCAAGATTAAAACGAAAGGGTAGAGAATAAAAAAATCAATTATATTCAATGAATTAGTGGTAAATATGATACAAAATTCTACATATTTCTAATCACTCGAGTCTATTTATTATATATATATAATGTACAAAAATACTTTGGGATGCTTTTCTTAAATAGAGATTGGATTCTTTTTCCCCTTTAAAAAAAGAAATAAATAAAAACATTTCTTGCCTTTTCAGATTTAGATTTATGCCTGTCTCAAATCTTTTATGCTGAAAGATGTGACACAATGGGTCAAAGAAAAACCCTCGGAAAGCATCTTTACGTTGTTTCTCACGTTGTAAAACCTTTTCCATCGAGGAGAAATGTCTCCTTTAATAAACCTGTAAAAAGGCACTTCCGGCGGACTCAAAGGGGTAAAAACCTGGACGGCAATTGTCCGGTTAATATTTAACCCGTTGTACATGTTTTAGAAGTTCAAGCAACAAGTATCTTAAAAGGTACGAAGAGCTTTCAACCGGCCCTTCCTCCATCCGACCCACACGAGAACGCCACGTTAAATAGGACGAGGGAGTGTTCCGTTTATGTTCTAGGCTTTCGTCACAAAGAGAAAGCATAGTTGAAAGTCCAAACAGAAAACTTTTTTTCTCCCAAAAATGAAAAAAAATAATAAACAGTTCCAACCGAAAATTTTCAATGCATTCATCGATAACAATAGTCCGAATAAGAGTAAGGATAATAAAAAACGAATTCAACAACTACAGTAGGTAAACAAGTAGTATAAATCAACAGTGTGAAAACTAACAAAGAAAGTAAAAGTAACAAAGAATGATTCATCATAAAAAAGGCGACAGTTATCATGACAGAAGACTTATTCTAACAAATAATTAAGATTACGATAGACCCCCACATAAGACATGCCAAAAAGCATTAAAAGGACAATAAATGGACTATAGTTCTCCGATTCTCAACCCCCCAGAAATATAAATATGAACTTTGAATTAATTCAGCTTTATGTGAGGTATTGGTTGAGGTGAAAAGTCAGTGTCACGAGCGGGATTCGAACCCACGACCTTCGGGTAAAAGCGTGACCAAATTTTTTATATTGAAACTGAGTAGTCTGAGATTTGATACCACAAATACTGAAAACGGTTTTTGGATATGAACATCATTTACAAAATTTGTTCCTTTGAAGAAGTTGTCTGAATTGCTAAACAGGTGAAAATATGTTGAAGACAAGCCTGGAAAATAAGGTGGATGGTGGAGAACTTCGTAGCCGAGCTCATTCAATTTGTTTACACTATGTTTGTTTTTTAAAATTCGGAAAACCAACCATGGTATGTCCGCAACGACGATCTACATCTTGACGTGGAAACAGTTGCATGAGCAAAGGCTTCATCCAAATGAGCAAGCTCGTCAGTTGTTCCATAACAGCAAAGGAATACAATCTCTTACTCCCAAAGAACTAAGGAAAGAAAAAAGAGCAAAGCCCTCCACTCCCCAGGTGCAGTTTAGAGCCTGGGAGGCTGCTCCCAGCGTCAGCTACCCTTGAGCAGCAAAAATTATAAGAGTGGCCTTGCTACCAGAGGAATACCCTCTGGTAACCCTAACAACCGAAGAGCTTACCCACCTAGAGGAGACCCTCATAGAAGAAATTCTAAAAGGATGGGAGGCTAAAATACAGTTTGAAGGCATACACTTCAGGCTAGGAATGATGGTCCTGGATTGTCAGGATGACAACACCGTTCGATGGCTACAAGAAATAGCTCCCAAACTGGAGCTAAACAAGAATAAGAAACTAACAGTGAGGGTCGGGGAGGACGTTCCCAAACCCCACTCGATAGCAGTGTTCTTCCCTCTAACAAAACTAGGAGAAGAACAGAGATCCCTAGCGCTGGTTAAAGCGCAAAATGACGGAATATGCGCTGAGGAATGGAAAGTCCACTCAGTGAAAGCAGAGGGGCCTGGGATTGTCATGATCCTGGGCATCGACGACATCTCGGCGGAAACTATAAAAGCAAGAGGACGCACCCTCAATTTTCGCTTTGGAAGGGTCCCTGTTAGGGGCCTTAAAAAGGGAGGGGGGAGGAGGTAACTAAACGAGAGAAATCTCACACCTCCACCCCAATCACCACCCTCCCATCCATTCAAACGGGACAGGTGCTGAACTGCAAAACTAAATTAAATTTACTAGGTACGCAGAACAAAGTAAGCCTCTGCTGGGTCCCAGAACACATGGGAGTAGAAGGCAATGAGAAAGCGGACACCCTCGCAAGAGAAGGGGCAGCTACACCGCTGACAGGACCCGAACCCTTCTGTGGCATAGGAATCCACACTATCAATGAACATCTCAGGCAGAAGGACAAAAAGAAAATAAGGGAACTCTGGAGTTCGCTTATTGGGCACAGGCAATCCAAGAATCTTCCAACCCATTTTGGGAAGAAAGAAATAACAGAATGTGTCAAAGGAGGCAGGAATAAACTGCGAATCCTAACAGGATTCCTAACTGGACACTGTAGACTAAATGGGCATCTAAAGAAAATTGGAATAATCCAAGATGGCACATGCAGATTCTGCAAAGAAGCAGAGGAAACACCAACACATCTGCTAACAAACTGCGGAGCAACATTAGCCCGCAGGAGGAAGTGTTTTGGGATGTACAATGTGACCATAGAAGAGCTTCAACCTATATAACCGGGCCTATTAATCAAGTTTCTTGATGAATTAGGACTCGCCGATGTGCTTTAGGCAGAGAACGGAGGATACAATAGCCCTTAAAGGGCGCAGTATACAACACCCTAAAATATCATCATTAACATCAAAGGAATAAGAAGACTGATGAGGACGAAGCCCTTAGACTTGGTGCTCTGCCAGTTAAATCTTTTTGTATCACTTGTGTTCATTATGACAAAAGTGCAGTGAGATTTGTTTCCCTTGGACTGTTGAGGTTAGTTAGTGAACTAATTACGCCTTAATGTGCTTTACACACTAAAGTGGCGTAGCTAGATGGGTATGCACTCGGTTCTTATCGTCCAATAATTTTAATAAAAGTTTTGTAACATGAGGTTTGGCGTTGTCATCGAGGAGTATGGGACCTTCCCGATTTACCAATGCAGGTTGTTTTTTTTGTTGTTTTTTTGTGAAAATTGTTATACATTTCCTCAATTTCCTTGCAGTACGATGTAGAGGTAATGGTCTACCTCTAGATAAAAAGGGGTAGTGAATAATTCCTGTCATGGAGCACCTTTACGATACGATCTTCAATAAGTTTTTCTGGTGAAAATGTGGTTCCGCATGTGTCCTGGTCTTTCGTTTATTTTTAAGCACTGCCCTGACCAACACGGCACTGCCGTATGAATTCATCAAAAATAATCGCAAGTAATTATTCTTTCAAAGAAAGGCTGCTGTCGCTCAGTGTGCTCACGATATATGATATGAATGACCCATAGATCAAGTTTTTGACCTTTCCTAGATCACTTGCATTTAGTTGTGCTGCTGGTCCTCTGGTTTTTCGATGCTTGTTCATCCACCTGACGCGTAAGAACATCGTTGTTAATTAATGTCTCAAGGAGGTTTTCCAGTTCGCTATTCCTTTCCGAAAACTTAGCAAACCAACGGCGAATGGTCGGTCATTTACACTCCTTTCCCCAACCGCCTTACTGAGCGTCGGCTGCCGAATGACCCACTTTAAACTCGTTAAGCAATACTACAATGTTCTTATTTGGAAGAACACTAAAAGTGTGTAATGGGTTGGGGAGCTCATCATTTCAAAACCAAATTGGAGGATTAATAATTGCTTAATGTGTAAAACTGTGAAGTATACAACAGAAAGCCGCTATACCCTCCCTGTTTCTGAAAATATAAAATCAGACATTTCATGTAAACCAACCCAATACGAAGTAAGCTTTCCATTGGTTGGTCTGCGCCTCTTGCTCCAGGTAGCCATTGGAAGACAAAGATTTCATAGTCTGCAACCATTTCTGATGATCACCTGTCCTACTTGTCACAGTTTCAAAACCTATTGAATAAACAATGGCCGATTTTCGGTCCGTTATTTATTTTTTAGAGTGACACAAGGTGTAAAGTTAATATGTTTTGATCGCCCCGGGCACGAACTGTTATGACACGGCTTGCCGTCATGAAACGCGATGTCACGAAAAAGCCAAGGCAATATCATCGCTAATGGAGAAACTTGGCCCTGGCTTAGAGTTTGTTTAGAGGTGCGGGGCTCACCGGGAGAGCCAAGTACGGCAAGTAGTTAGCCGGGGACTTTGCTGGGTAAGAAACGGTTATTGAACCCCCCCCCCCTCAGACAAAGCCCCCCGGTATAAAACCCTAATGTTAAAACGCGACCTACACGATCTTCAACATATTTCAGGCACACCGAAAAATCTCTTTTTGGTAAATTACACTTGGTTGATATTAAAGGTTTTTAGAACTTTTTGACAGAGATGCCGTCATATTCATATTCTCTCAACCGGGTCGGCATGAATCTGTACCATTATAGATAAAACATGGCCGGGTTCTATTTTTTAAACACCTGCGCCCTGTGATAAAGTATTCATTCAAAGGGACATTTCACGAAGTACGGTCCCATAACATCATAAATATTGACATGAAATGTGCGAGTTTATAGTTTCAGAAATTCAGAGGGAGCGACGGTGGCAGCGACTGGTTAGGGCTTAGCACAGCTCTCATCACTGTTAGGTAAAGGTCCCGAGTTCGAACCCAGCGGCCCTGCATTCGAACTCGATTTTTTTGTATATATATTTATAATTTCTGGTGTTGAGAACCCTCGTACAAAAAGAGAAAAGAAGAAGAAATTCAGAGAGGATATAGCGGTTTTCTGTTGTTCACTCCCGATTGTTTACATATAATAATTAAGCAGGTATTAATAATCATTTGTTTATAATAATGAGCTCCCCAATCCATTACATACTTTTAGTGTGCATCCAAATATGAACATGGAAACTCGTGATTTTCGTGTAATATTGCTTCACGAGTGTAAACTTTCCCTAAAAGAATATGAACATGAGAAAAATGGATTGCATCAGCGTCGGTCAGGGCAGTGGTTAAACATCAACGAAAGACCAAGACACATGCGAAAACCATATTTTCACTCAAAAAAATTGGTAATGATCTTATCTTGATGGTGTTCCATGGCAGGAGTCCTTTACCTCTACATCGTACTGCAAGGAAATTGAGGAAATGTATAACAATTTTCACAAAAAACAACCTGCATTGGTAAATCGGGAAGGTCCCATACTCCTCGATGACAACGCCAAACCTCATGTTACAAAACTTTTATTAAAATTATTGGACGATAAGAACCGAGTGCATACCCATCTAGCTACGTCACTTTAGTGTGTAAAGCACATTAAGGCGTAATTAGTTCACTAACTAACCTCAACCGTCCAAGAGAAACAAATCTCACTGCACTTTTGTCATAATGAACACAAGTGATACAAAAAGATTTAACTGGCAGAGCACCAAGTCTAAGGGCTTCGTCCTCATCAGTCTTCTTATTCCTTTGCCGTTATCCAACAACTGAAGAGCTTGCTCATTTGGATGAAGCCTTTGCTCATGCAACTGTTTCCACCCGGAGGTCAAGATGTAGATGGTCGTTGCAAACATACCATGGTATGTGTACCACATTCACAATGCTCCGTAACACTTTGTTTCGAAATGCTGTATCATCATCACACCATTTTCTGGCTTTAGAACTTGCTCATAAAGGCGCATCTTGCTGTGCATCCAATTCTGAATATTGATCAATAAACCAGTACATTTTCCGAATTTAAAAAAACAAAACATAGTGTAAACAAATTGAATGAGCTTGGCTACGAAGTTCTTCAGCATCCACCTTATTCTCCATGCTTGTCTTCAACAGATTTTCACCTGTTTAGCAATTCAGACAACTTCTTCAAAGGGACAAATTTTGTAAATGATGTTCATAACCAAAAAGGGTTTTCAGTATTTGTTGTGTTTTTGTTATTATTTGTTGTATCAAATCTCAGACTTCTCAGTTCCAGGATAAAAAAGTTGGCCACCGTTCATAGTTCAAGTGGTAGAGCAGCGGCGTATTTACCCGAAGGTCGTGGGTTCGAATCCCGCTCGTGACACTGACTTTTCACCTCAACCAATACCTCACATAAAGCTGAATTAATTCAAAGTTCATATTTATATTTCTGGGGGGGTTGAGAATCGGAGAACTATAGTCCATTTATTGACCTTTAAATGTTTTTTGGCATGTCTTATGTGGGGTCTATCATAATCTTAATTATTTGTTAGAATAAGTAGCTCTTCTGTCATGATAACTGTAGGAATTCAGACAACTTCGTCAGAAGAATAATTTTTGAAAATTATGTTTAAATCCAAAAAGCGTTTTCAGATGTTTCACTTCGAAGTTCAGAATTCTTCAGTTCCGGCATAAAAAAATTATATAGTAATTTGACTAAAAAATCATTACCTTGGAAACGAAAATTTGAAACGAACAAACAAACAAAAAATGTGAAACAAACGAATAAAATACAGAATGGGAATGTATTTGACTTAATTACTGTAAGTGTAAGAAACCCGGTTTGACAAATTCCCAGCCTAAAAATATAAATAAACAGGTTTATCCTAGACTTATATTTAGAAGAATTCAGTCCCTTGTCGCTTTCGTCGGTTACCCACGCCTCACATTTTTCACAGACAATACATCATTAAACGCCATGACGCTCATGTTTACGATTATAACGGCTGCATTGCACTAGTATTATTATTATTATTATTATAGTATTCAAATCCAATAAGTTGCCAAAGAAACTTACATCGGTCTTACATCCCAACATTTGGGCAAGAAAGTAAAGCGACATATTTATGATTGCAAAAAACCAAAATCATACAGCACTCGCTACCCACCATTTTGGACAGATACACATTTTCGACTTCAACAAAATATTTCATCATCACAACACATTCTTCTCATAAATTCACTAATTTCGTGGTCCGCTTGGCCAATAAATACATTACAAATAATTAAGGTGTTTAGTGGAGATAAAAAGTCAATAGCACGAGCGGGATTCGAACCCACGATCTTCGGCTTGATACACCGATACTCTACCACTTGAGCAATCGGACACCAACTTCCCATCTCAACCTTAAATAATTAGAATTTTTCTCATCGTCTAATTTTTCAACAGTTTAGCTTTCCTTTCCCTATCCACTTTTATAGAATCATCAAAAGATTTTTTGATTGATTTTTCCCTTCGTCGGCTCTTTTCGCCTCAAAGAAGCCGATGTCTTATACAAAAATGTCTTTTCTACACCGACTTCCTTTCCCCTTCAAAATCCAACATATATAAACATAAAACATAAAACATAAAATCTATCCAATAGCATATATCCACTGCCACTCTCAACACGACACGCAAGAATGGCACAATTACACAGAAGACAAACACTTTAAGAGCAGAAATACTTTGATTGAATATAAACAGTATATTTTGTTTTGTACAAAATCACTTTTTTCCACATGCTACATGTATTTGTTAAATATAAACAATGTTTGTTAATTCCAGGCTCTGAAGATGATCTAAATAAAAATCGAAACGTTGGCACGTTAAAGAAAATGTTTTTCTGAAACCTACATCACACCAGACCACATCTCACGATTTCTGAATAATCATCGGCAAACGGTCACTAATCATCACACCACGGACCGAATCTCAGGGGTTTCGAAGTTCTTCTGATTTTTTAAGGTTTCACGTCCTTGCTTCCAATAAGCAATGATAACTCGAAAATTGAAATGTTCTGGACAAACCCGTTGAGACTATTGAAAACCCAGTTAAATTGCCAATAAAATGTCATCAATACTAAACTTTTTATTTGTTTTTTACAACTGCATTCTTTGATGCAACAAGTAAAACAGATAGTATTTACATGTAAACTTATTAAAGGTGGCGTGAAAGCTTGAACAATTACCATCCAGTGATGGTAGCCGTTAGTACTTGATACGATGAGTGAGATGTATTCCTTCGTCGATGTCAATCGCTAAGGTTGTCGCGGGGCCACCGACGCTTCAGTCTTCTGTTGGGATTGTTAGGTAATGTGGTGCATGACAGGTTTTTGACGAAAGGGTTCGGATGATGGAGTAGTTTGGAGTGGAATGTTTTGTAGCTATGTTGGGCTAACTCGGTAACAAAAGGGACGTACAAGTCAGTATGGATGGTGTGATTGGATACTTAGAAAGGGGCTTGTACTATTGTTCGGAGGATTTTGGATTGAAGGGATTGTATTCGATTGTGGTTAGAACGCTTAGTAGTACCGTAAAGTTCAAGTCCGTATGTCCAAATGGGGGCCAGAAGGGCAATGTAAAGTTTTCTTTTGTTTGTTAATGAAAGTTTTGATCGTCTGTCCATTAGTCGTTTAACCATGAAAAATCGTGTATTACAGTCTGTGCGTTTAAGTCGTGATGGGGGTTCCACGTCAGTCGTTTGTCTAGGTAGAGTCCGAGGTATCGTACATGGTTCGCAATTGGGATAGGAATGTTGTTGAGGTATACTGGTGGGAGTGTTTCCTTGTTCAATGTAAATATTATGTTCGTTGATTTGGTTTCGTTAATCTTGATTCTCCACCGACGGAGCCAGGTTTCTAGGGCGTTTAGGTGATTTTGAAGATTACGAGAAGCAGTGACAGGATCTTTATCAGGAGAAAGGATTGCGGTATCATCGGCAAAGGTGACGGTAATAATAGTGTTTGGTTGCGTAGGTAGGTCGGATGTGTAAATTGAATATAGGAAAGGAGCGAGCACGCTGCCCTGTGGGACACCTGCAAGAATAGGATGGATAGATGACAATGAATTTTTGTGAGATACTTGGAAGTAACGATCGTTAAGATAGGATTTTAGGATAAGGTAATAGGTTGCCGGTAGAATGTTCTTGAGCTTCCACAGCAGCCCTGAGTGCCATACTCGGTCAAAAGCTTGGTGTATGTCCAAGAATACACCCAGGCAATACTGTTTTAGCTCAAGTGATGTGGAAATAACGTCGATTATGCGATGTGCTTGTTGTACAGTTGAGTGGCAAATCCGAAAGCCGAATTGGTGATGGGGAATTGTATTTTTAGGAATTCCTTGTTCAAGGAATACTAAACTTAAACGTTAACGTTCATAAAATAAGGGTTTTAGTGACGAGAATTTTTTCGCCAATGTTGAAATAGTGATTCCACACGATTATTTCCAAACCTAGAGACCAGCAAATTTCAGAAAACGTACTCGATTTAATACGCGTTTTAGTGGTAGTGATTTCTTTTTTACTTACTTTTTTCAAAGATGAAGAAATTAATGGAGGAAAGGAAAAAGATCGAGGCTCACGTTTTGTTAAGGTGAAAAATTTTTTTAAAAAACTAGGAAATGAAATTATTAAACTATGTTTTAATTTCGGTTTGAAATGGAAATAGTGCATGTGTTTACTTTTTTACCAACAAGACTACAACATTAATTAAGAGAATAATAAATAAATAAAGAATTATTGTACTATTATTGTGTTAACGTATTATTCTGTTAGAGGTCTGTCTTAAATTAATTTAAAAAAATATATCTTATCATACCAGCAAATTTCAGAAAACGTACTCTATTTAATATCCTTTTTAGTGGTGCAATTGCTTTTTTAATTCCTTTTTACAAAGTTGAAGAAACTGATGCAGTAAAAAAAACCGTGTTAAAAATTTCAGCAAGTTTTATTTTTTACTATTATTAATCGCTCCATCTTACCAATCCTTCAACCACAGTTTTTCCTTTCCTCCATTAATTTCTTCACCTTTGAAAAACGTAATTCAAATAGCTATTGCATCATTAAAAAGGATATTAAATGGAGTAAGTCCTATGAAATTTCCTGATCTCTAGGTTTGCAAATAATCGTTTAGAACCGACATAGTAAGTTTTTCAACTTTGACGAAAACTTTTCGCTAGTAAAACTCTTATTTTATGAACGTTAACGTTTAATTTTAGTATCGAGGACATTTTATTGGCAATTTAACTGGGTTTTCAATAGTCTCAACAGGTTTGCCAAGAACATTTCAATTTTCGAGTTATCATTGCTTATTGGAAGCAAGGACTTGAAATCTTAAAACATAAGAAAAATTCCTAAACTCCTGAGATTCGGTCCATGGTGTGATGATTAGTCACCGTTTGCCGATGATTAGTCAGAAATCGTGAGATGCGGTCTGATGTGATGTAGGTTTCAGAAAAACATTTTCTTTAACGTGCCAACGTTTCGATCTTTTATTGAGATCGTCTTCAGGGCCTGGGATTTACAAACATAGTTTACATTTAGAAAATACATATAGGATGTGGGATAGAAATGAAATAACTCGGAAACTGCTGAAATTCGGACCATAGGTTTTCTTGGTTCTTTCTTGAATTTAGGAACTACTGGCAAAGTTTGTCCGCAAGTAGGCGGACACCCTGTATAATGGGGTAATTGAAAGAAAACCTGCTTTTTTTAAACCTTATATTTTTGTGAACGGTGTTTTATACGTACCGTGCTTGTTCATGTCCTTGTTAAATATGCCATATAACGTCGATGTATCTACTTGGATATGTAAATGTATGTTTCACTGGGGACTCATTATTTCCTATTGTCTTTTTTAATCTGCTCAACGTCTTTCTATGTACGGTTTTAGTTTTCTTATTGTAATCTACGTTCTATAGCAATAAATGTGTCTTCTGTCATGATCGTTTTTCTACTTTTATGATGATGAGGTTGCTTATCTAGGCGAAGGGATTTGAGAATTTAATTAGGTTTCGTGTTTTCGTGTCCGCTTGACCAAATCAGAGGGAAAATTCGAAAGGTTGTGGTTGAGATGGGGAGTTGGTGTCCGAGTGGATCGAAGCCACGATAACTCAAGTGGTTAGAACATCGGCGTGTTGAGCCGAAGATCATGGGTTCGAATCCCGCTCGTTACACTGACTTTTTTATCTCAAACAAAACCTTAATTATTTGAGGAGTTTGTTCATTTTCCCGCTAGTTGTATGCAAGTCGGATTTGTAACAATCCATTGATCATTTTATCGCTTCGATCATTACCAAAAACGGTCATTTCCTCTTGTTTGCTTTCCCGGGACCGCAGTGGGAACTTCGGTCCCTCCAGTTCCTCGGTTGCGCAATGATTTCTAATCGTCTCACATCCCGCGGTCTACTTTCATAACCGGTCCGCTAAGACCTCCATGTCAACAGTTTCCAGCTTTTGCTAATCCTAGTCGCTTTGCCTTGGTGGGGGAGGGGTTGGAGTTTCAGCGTTTGCAAGAGAGATTTGGTACTTTTAGACCGTCGTTAAGCCGAGATTAGGGGGTGGATGCGGGCTTTTGGTTCGTGCCGGCGCGTTTGAAGGAAAGGATTTGAATTCAAAAGATTTTATAATAATCTCTCGTTAATCTTCTCATTCTATATAACATATACATCCTGTTTTAATGTTAAATAACTTCCTCGAAATTAAATTCGATAATAAACCCTTCCTTCCAGAAACCACAATAACCGAACGATTTGGTTCATAACGATGCCAGAGACAAACCAAAATTACCATTACCACAACGAACGTTCATCAATTTATATGGATCATACAAAATCTATGTACTGAGGACCATTAGTAAAAACATAATACTCTTAAGATAAATATTGCTTCACGGACATCATCGATAATTAAAATTTACTAATTATTAAAATCAATACATTCATTTTTCCCTCAAAACTGTTTTTTCTCAATATGTCCAAATTATAATCATTCCTAAGTGGATAATCATCATTCAAGTACATCATCAATCAAAACCTACCTACTTGTCCGTACTTTTATTTTTGCCTTACCATAATTTTTTCTCGTCAGGTTCAATTAATCATCATCCCTCGGTGAATAATCATCATTCATGCACATCATCAATAATGAAAATCTACTTGACAATGCATTCATTTTTAAATTAAGATCGTTTTTTCTCGTGGTGTCCAATTAATCATCATACTTCGGTGAATAAACATCATTCATGCACATCATCAATAATGAAAATCTACCTGGCAATGCATCCATTTTTCCCTCAAAACTTCTTTTTTCTCAACATGTCCTAATTATAATCATTCCTAAGTGGATAATCATCATTCAAGTAGATCAACAATCAAAACCTACCTACTTGTCAGTACTTTTATTTTTGCCTTACCATAATTTTTTCTCGTCAGGTTCAATTAATCATCATCCCTCGGTGAATAATCATCATTCATGCACATCATCAATAATGAAAACTTACCTGACAAACATTCATTTTTAACATAAGATCGTTTTTCCTCGTCATGTCCAATTAATCATCATTCCTTGGTAAATAATTATCATACTTGGACGTCATCAATGTTTACTTCGGTGTATAGTCAACTTGGTTATCATCGAAAATTACAAGTTAACGATAAATTAATTTTTGCCTTAACGACAAGGTAGTTTTTTTCAATATGCCCAATTAATCATCATTCCTCCAAACAGAGTCATCATTCATGGACATCATGATCACGAATACTTACCTGGTTAATATATTCAATGTTCCTTCAACACCGAATATTGGGGCGTCGGTGGCCGCAAAGTTCAGTCTTTGACACGGCGCTCATCACTGTAAGGTAAAGGTCCAGTGTTCGAATCCCGCGGCATTCTAACCCGACATAGTTACAAATAGTTTTTTTTTTTTCCAAAAACACCGGCACCCTGAGGGTTTATATGAACTCTGCTGTTGCAAACCCTCCTAAAAAAGAAGTTTTACTTGGCCATTTATTTCACTTAATGTCTATTAATGTTTTTTGATATTTTTAACTTCTTCATCTTCAATAATTACAGAATATACTAGCCAATAGAACAGGTTTCATATTTATATGGGAAACATTTTATATTTCTAAAAGTTAAATAATTAAGTTGGTAGAGAGGTTACAGTGAAAAGTAAAAAGATGAATGGTAAGTAGGTTTATTAACACTATTTCTATACAATCAATTAATAATATAAAACCTATTTACAATCAAATTGAGGCGATTTTCGTGCATAAATACAGGCAGTCAGTAGTGGGGTCTCCATTTCATTAATATATACTTTTTATGCGATTTAATACAATCTTTATACAATTTTGGGCTTAACAGGGTGGTTGGAGTGGGGAAGAACAACTTAAAAATCTTCAAAAACAATGGCAACAATTAAAAATACACTATACACATTTAATAATGATAATAAAAACATATACATTAAATACAAAGATGCAAACAAATTCCGGTCGCACGCTACTCGGGATTCGGTAGGTCGTCGTGGGGGAAAAAGGGGTGGGTAAAAGGCGTTTAGGCGAAAGGCACGACCTAAGCACGTTCGAAAAGTCCGACTTTGGAAAATGGGGGAAGCGTTGTGATTTTTTTCTTTCCAGTGCTCTGTGAAGAATAGAAAAAAAAAATCGGCGATTCTATCTAACCGAACCGTTTTAAGACTTAGGCTCATATTGTCTGATCCGCACCTCGTTAAATCAACAGTGAAAATAACTTAAGACGTGCAGATAACGATTGATTTTTCTCCTTATAATAAATATAATTTATTCTTGTATACAATAATTTATAAAACTAGATTTTAAATTCCCAGTCGAAAGTTTTTTTGATGATATCTCTTTATCTCTCCGCAATCCATATTTTTTCTAAATTGGTCTCTTTTTCCAAATTGGAAAAGCCATTCCAAATCATGATTTTTTATAAATAAATTTCTTTTTTTCTTATTTCTTTTAAATATATATTACAAGACAAGTCTATAAAAACCAGAAAATAAGATAAAAATTAGATTTAATCATTAAAAATAGTAATTTAAAAATATTACTTATATAAAATAATTTGTCTACATATGAGGATTTGATTAAAAAAATAAATTGAAACAAAAAATTAAAGCTTTCGAAACCAACGCACACTCTCGAGGACTAAAAGTACAAAGCCCCTCCGCTCTGAGTGGATGGAGGGGCGGATTTTAACAAACGATTTGTCTGTCCAAATTGGGATCAGTCAACTTCCCAACTTTACACGATATTTTGAAAAGGTAACGCTTTTTGTTTATCCGTATCATGAATTGAGGAAGGTGCCCGGCGGCTTAGAGGCAGGAGGGCTACCTCGTCTTTTTCTTGATCTGCTTGGCGAGTTTCCTCCTTTTGACGATCATGTCGTACAGGGCGTCCATCCCTTCGAAGAGCCCTTCGCCTGTGATGGCGCACGCCGGCTGAACGACCCACATGTGCGCGTTGCCGAGCTCGTGGAGGCCGAGCAGTTTCTCCAACTCCTTGGGCTCCTTGGCACCCGGGAGGTCTTGCTTGTTGGCAAGGACTAGAACGGGCACTCCGGCGTTGTCGGGAGAACGGGCCGTCCTGGCCAGTTCCATCTTCGCCTCCTCCATCCTCTCGAGGTCCACCGAGTCGAGTACGAACACGATACCGTCGGTGCACCTCGTGTAGCTCTTCCACAGTGGCCGGAGCTTTTCCTGGCCTCCCACGTCCCAGACGAGGAATGAGATCCCTTTGCTCCGGCCCAGGGCGCCTTTCACCTTCTCGCAGTTGAAGCCGATCGTCGGTACGGTGTTGAGGTACTGGTCGAACTTGAGCCTGTAAAGTGCGGTCGTCTTCCCGGCCGAGTCCAGACCCAGCATCACGACGTGCAGGGTCCCCTGGGCCGAAGGGAGCGAGTCCAGGAACGACGAGGATTTGCCCATGTTCGCCCCCATTCCCGTCCGACCCTTACGACTCCTCGTGCGACCTGAAACAACCAGAAAATCACATCAGACACAATCGAACTATTCTCAGTCATTTCGACACACCGATTTCCAAACAATCGTGTTAATTAGAAAAAAGGTCATAAAGGTCTCATACACGCTCATATTTTTAATCAGTTTGCCTGAATCTTGATCCAAAGAATAAACCGGTCACACGGTCTACAAAACTCTTTGAACAGTTACATCACAAGAAATGCCATGTTCATTCAAACCCCCCTTCGTTATACTCTTCTTTCTTTGCTTATTCATTTTTCCCCCAGTTGAAGCAGATATCAATCATGTGACGCAAAAACTTTGGCTAACTTAAACTACTTCCCTAACTATACTGTTCCTTTCCTTTTTTTAAAATTCTGAGCCCCGGCTCTTTCGCGCTTTTACAGAGTTTTCATTCTACCAAGCAGTGATCCACCTCAAGCTCCAACCGGAACTTCGTCACGCAAAATAATTAGCGTGTCCAGGAGGGTCCATGGCTGCATCCGGTCTGGATCCGGGGGCGAGATAAACAGGCATGTAAAACAATTGCTGGAAATATTAAATACACACAGTAGAGTTATAACTACTTGTTCTTCAATAGTCATCGTAACGTATTGCACTTGTTTCAAAATGTTGTAAGTTTTTTTATTGTAACTTTCTCTTTTTTTATCCTTCTCTGGCTAGTAACCTGATTACCTTACCTATTTGGCAATTCTTTTCACCCATTATTTGCAAAATGTTCACGGTGCATTTGTCATTTCTTTTCGTCGCTAGTGCTATAGAATAAGTATCTGGTACTAATCTTCCCTAAAGATTCATTAATTTCATTACCATTGTCTACCGCCACTATGTACACGTAATACCTACACTGGCCATATCCATTTTACCTTCTCATCCCGACTGGCCAACCTCAACCATCTCCTCTCTTTCCAGGGTCCTAAACAACACGGCTTTAACATTCCTCACATTTCCTCTCTTCCGTGTTCCATCTCTAACCATCCCTAACAGGGTCACTACTACCATTAGCTGTCCACAACCATCTGTACATTTTCCTTGCCATCTCGACTGGGTCTTAAACAAATCCAGTTCTCTAACCATTCTTCAATCATTTCCAACACCAATACCAATATAGCCATCTTCCTTATCATCCCGACTAGGTTGTTACCATAGCTGGCCATTCATACCCATCTCCTCGCTTTCCTAACTGGGTCCTAAACAACCGGTTATACCATTCCTAGCCATTTCTAATTTTCCGGGTCATTCTAACTAGGTTATTACTACAAATAGCTATCTACAACCATCGGTACGTTTTCCTCGCCATCTTTACTAGGTCCTAAACAAATCCAGTTCACTAACCATTCTTCAATAGTTATCTAATTTCTACCGTCATTATTTTTTAACACTCAAACGAGCCTAGGGTACACACGAAAACTAACAAATCGACTGTTTATTGGCCCTCTTTAAACAAAAATTTTTCCCCAAACAGCAAAACACGAAATAATGGCAACAACTCACTTAGGATATACTAAAAAAGGAAGCTTTTTGTAGCAACCTCGTGCTGAACATTACCGAAACAAATCGTCTCTCGGCACACGGGAAATATAACATCCACAATTTCAAATGGATAATTTTAATTGCTTGTTGATGTAGCAAAACTTTACGTTATTGAGTGAAAGAGTCCTCTTCCTCCCTCATCGCAATCTATACGCCCAGGGGTGCTGCGCTACAAGAAAAGCTCACGGGTGGCACAATTCCTTCTTTCTTAGAGTGAAAGTTCATTGTACGGAAGAGGGCAAAACTGAGGTGAACCAGAATAAATTGATTTTCCGTTTAGGTTTCCACGCGTCATCGCCTAGGTCAATATCATTCCTAGTACACGTCGGCATAAAACGATCACAAAAAATTCTTGTCGGTTTGTAAACATATGACAAGGTTGAATCCAATCGGACAGCAGCTGAACAATATTTTTGTTTACTGGTAAATCAAAAGATAACACTGTGTCACTATAGATAACTACTTTTTCGGAGTGATCTGAGCCTTTGAAATACTCGGTTTTCTTTTTTTATCTCGCTCTGTCAGAAAAACGGGCGTTTCCGGGATAATTACGATAGCTTATCAAGCAGGAGTTTTTTTTGTCGGACTGACTCCCTATGGTCACGACCTACCGACATCAACTGGCCTATGATCCACTTGGCCCCAGTTTCCATAATCACAAAATATTGCAATCCAGCACCAAACATGCCAAACTACAAACCATTTTCATCGATTGAAAGATTCAAACCACCATAAACTTCTTTATCTCTAACATTGTAACAACAATTCTTAACAAGCAGTAACCAACTCTAACCAAGAACCATTCCCAACCATTATTAACTATCACAACCTGGCATATCCGGCTTTAATCCCCAGCCATACTGTCCATCATTAACCAACTCTAACCAAGAACCATTTTTAACCATCTATATCCACCCATAATCGAGAACCATACCTAATCTTAACAAACCATTTTATCTAAATCTAACCTGCCTAACTACGATTCATTTCGAACAAGCAAAAACCATTCCAATACATTACTAATCATCACAACCTTCTCATATCAACACATAACCAAGAACCATTCCTGACCATCATTAACCATCCTAATCGTCTGTAGTTACTCTTAGACACGACCCATTTTTATCTATCGCTGTATCTAACGAATCCTTTCTAATCTAAAGTCATTCTGATCATTATTCATCCCAAACCACGAATCATTCGTATCCAACTCTAACCATCCCTATCGACGTACCATTTCTATTTTTCCTAATCTCCCTAACAAGACAACATTAATTTTTCCCCGGCATTCCAGTTTCTCACCTGTAGCCATCGGTTGTTGTAATCTTCGCGATCTGTTCTTAACATAAACTAATATTTACTAATAATTTACGGTGCTCTTATTAATCCTGGTAATCCCTGAACTTTAAGACCCTGTTACTATTTAGAACTGCCAGGGAAAATCCTAAATTGTTTCTAACCAAGCTTATTTTGTTCTAAATTTTGAAAGTACCTTTAGCAATTATTACTAAGTTGGGTAAAATGTAATAAAAAATGTATTTTCCAAGAGAGCAATTCCAGTTAGTAGGTGTAGTAATTTTACAATCTTTGACAATGATGATGAAATTTTTTTTCGCCGATCGACATTATTGTGTGACTACAATGCAGTATAATATACTAATATATATAATAATGGCGAGAAATCTTGTTTTTATTATACATTTTAATCTACCAGAGAGAGCGCGGTGAAACGACTTTCTCTCTTTAAAAAGCCGCCGAGCCGTTCACTTAAGCAAGTTCGACGGCTTAGATTTCATTAAAACCCTTTCGAGAAATATCGTTCCCGTTGGAATTTGAGCCCGGTCCTAATGAAAGGTCGCCCAGACAATGGGTATTAGCATTCGTGTCTTTAGGTATTCCAGCGTGGACCGGAGAAAGGCATCCAGTCGAAGGACCGATCGGGTCTTAGTTTTCGTCCGTTCACAAAGCACATCACAAATAAACGCACATTTCAAATTTACACCCAATGATAAAGTTGGCAGTGACGGACACCAAATTTTAAACATAATAGAAATATCCTGGGATGCTGTCTGTTGGTAGAAGAGATGATAAACTTTCTAAGTCTTCACGGTGATCTTATCTGATTTTGAGTGAAGAAAAAAACGAGAATGTGGGGGCCAGTATGGCCGTGATAAAGTTAATAAATGATTTCAACAGGCGAAACTGATTGACCATGGGTCAATATCCATCCCGAAACCGTGGACAACCAC
Organism: Cimex hemipterus; assembly: GCA_039619505.1. Taxonomy (NCBI): domain Eukaryota; kingdom Metazoa; phylum Arthropoda; class Insecta; order Hemiptera; family Cimicidae; genus Cimex; species Cimex hemipterus. The sequence continues at coordinate 1,058,378 of CM077110.1, read as the reverse complement.
TAATGAACATTTGCCATACATCCAAAACATGATTGACCATTCTTAGCAAGCACTAATCCACCCTAACCACCTATCATAACTAAACATTTCTAATCATCACTAATCTTTAATAACCCTCACAGTTTCCGGCCATCACAAGCCGTTCATGACAATCATTAACCATTGCTACCCATGATTGACCATTTTTTCCCACCACATAAACCATTCTTACCCAAAACCATTCCCATACATCACTAACCATCCTTAATCACGAACAATATCCCACAATAAAAGCAATTACTATTCATCATACCAATTGTTAGCCAAGCCGTCCATTCTGAAACTTGCCATCCCAAACCCGACCCATGTCCAGCAATTAAAAGCCATTTTCAACCACCATTAACCATCATAAGCTACCGCCTTTTCTGCTCTAACTACAAAATATACTGATCCAACACTAACTATCCCAAACCAAGAACGATTTCCAACAAATAAAAGCAATTCTCCACCATCGTACCCTCTTGCATCCACCCCTAACCATGAACCACTTACGGCAATCAAAAGTCATTCCAAACCAACATTAACAATTATAACTTCCCTTTATCCTGCTCTTACCTGGAACCATTCATATCGCTAACAATCACCCATTGCAAACAGTCAAACGCCATCATTATCAATGTAACCTCTATCTTGACATCACTACAAACCGTTTTATATCCAGCAGTCACTATCCCAAACCATGAACCTTTCCAAACCTTATTATACAATACCAATTGAAATCCAAGCCATCCATTTTTATCCAACACTAACCAACCCAAACACGATTCATGTCTACCAATTAAAAACCTATTTCAACCACTAATAACTGTTATAAACTCCTGGTTTTCTACTCTACCTACAAAATATTTTTATTCCACACTAAACGTACCAAACAAAGAATGAATTCGAACATCTAAAAGCAGGTCCAAACCATCATTAACCATTATAAACTTCTTTATCCTGTTTTAATAATGAACTATTCTCATCCAAACTAACAATCCCAATCTGATTACCATTTCCAACAACTAAAAACAATTTTCAACCGTCATTAACCGTTATAACCTCGTTTCTCCTGCCCTAACTACAGACTATTTTTGTCCAAAGCTCAGAATCCTCAACTATATTTTCAATAATTAAAAGAAATACAAAACCGCCTACCCTTTTGTATCCAACTCTGACCAAAAAACCACTTACAGCCGTTTACCTTGAATCATTCTTATCCACCATAACTAACAACGAACCATTCCAGCCGATCAAACGCCATACCGCATCCATACCTCCATCATAGCCTCTATCTTGTCATAACTATGAACCATTTTTGCCCAACATTCACTATCCCAAACCATGAACCATTTCCAACGATTAGAAGCCGTAATCATACACCATTAACGATCATAACTTCCTTAATCCTGCCCAAACCATGTACCATTCTTATCCAATAAACCATCCTTAGCCACAAATCAGTCCCAACAATCAAAACCGTTCCTAAACATCCAACCGGACCATGTTTAACGGCTATTCCTAATATTCACTATTCATTTCGAACCATTGTCAACCATTTCTAACCCGATATGTACACAAAATAATAATACACAATAAAAAAATTAAACATAACATTAATACAATAAATAGAGAAACACTTTAGCCAACCTGAACCATCCCTACCGTCACTGGTTAGTGGTAGCTGTGATCATTTGTAAACATATAGGTAACCATTACTAGTCAACAGTGAACCATCGCCAACTCATATCTTTCTTCGTAGCTCTCTTTATCTTTCACCCAATTCATTTTACATCGCCCAACTTTTCTCGTCATTTAGATTCATCTCTTAACGCCTAATTCCTTTTTTTTTTTTTTTTTTTTTTTTACAAAAAACCATATTTCGTTTATATTTTTCAATGGCATTGTTTTATTGGTAGTCACTTTTAATGGTCGATGATCGCAAATATGTTTTGAGCCGAAGAAATGAAGGTTTTGTTTGTTGGTATTGCATGAGGGAAAAAAGTTCGCAAAGAATAAAGAAAAACACTTTCCATTCTTGCAGTGTCACTTCAAGATGCTTTAGACCTTCACCATTGTTCAGCCGTCCATCTCTATTTTCAGGGACATTAGTCAACAACGATGCTTTATACTGAGTGAAAAAGAAAATCAGCACTTTTTTCTTATAAAATAATATTTTAATAAAAGATCTGTGTTTAAAGTAAATATTTTTTACGACTGTTCGGATGTAACATCTCTGAAATTGACACGACTTTGCCCAAGTGTTGTATTTGACAAGATACATACATATTTACATGTCATCTGGGACCAAAAGAAGATACGTGACATGTAGATGAGATGTACTTGACAAACAGCGAAACTAAGCGATCCCGTACATATTTTGGTAAAGTTCCTTCTATAAATTCTAGATAAACAATTTTCTATTGCTTTGATTTATTTTAAAAAATAGTACTTAGACAAATAGACAAAATTTCCAGCAATGTGATAGTTAATTGCCAATTTTTTTCTTGACGACTATAAGGCGTGAAATGACCATAGGCTTTAAAAATTAATAATAATAATAATAGAGGGGGCGCCGGTGGCCCGCAAGGTTCAGTCTTTGACACGGCGCTCATCACTGTTAGGTAAAGGTCCCGAGTTCGAATCCAGCGGCCCTGCATTCGAACCCGACATACTTACAAAAGGGCTTTTTTTTTAACACCGGCACCCTGAGGGTTTCTAAGACCCCTGCTGTTGCGAACCCTCGTAAAAAAAATTTAAAAAAAAAGTAAAATTTTTCAAAGGGGGTTAGGGGGGGTAGACAATTTACAGCTGGGATAAGAAGGGTTAGCCGGTTATCCCCCGTAGACGATAAAATGCATGAAAAATAAACCTGTAAAAAAAAGGAAAGTTTTTACAAGTTTACAAGTGTGCTACTTGTGCGGGTTATCTTTTGTCAGGCTTTTGTGACGAATAGCTTTCTAAATCATCTCCTTTTAATAAATCACATTTTAACCTTAACTTAAAGCTATATTCAGTAGATTGGGTGTAAATGTTTTGTTCTTTTTGGGTCCGTACATTATCGCTTTTCAAACTTTGAACGACGCGTAGCTAAATCAGTCGATAAGGAGAGACGATTGGTATTTTCCATGCGTATGATATCCATATCATTTTGGAAGTGGGACGCCTCCGTAACAAAAAAATATACAAATAATCATTTCGTTGAAAGAACCGTTGATATCGACTGTTAACAGTTGATTCTGAGCCAATTCAATTAACAGCATGATCAGCACCCAAGTTAGGAAAAGCTTCTTGTTTTACTTAAGGGAACTTCACTAATCGAAGCCCAAGCCGCAATTTCCTCTGGGCTTTTTTACTCCCCCAACGTTTACGTACAGGTAACAGGAAAGTCGAACACCTGACGGTGATTAGCAATCCCTTTGTTATTTTTTGCTTCCGCCTTTGTACAAAACTGTTATAATTTTCCGCTCTTTGGATTGCAACGGGTGGATCAACAAGAAGCCGAAAAAAATCTCTCATGTTTTAGTATACTCTTTGTAAAAATTATCAAAAGGCGAAAATTAGCAACGAAATACTTAAACAGGATTGAATTTCTTCCATCATTCCTGCACTCATAGCCAACACTGACCGCGCTCCAAAAACAATTAAATTGGAAAGGAACCAAACAATTCGGGCACACAATCATAATTAACAAAATCAGACACCCATTACTAGAAATGGGGACTGACTACATGGTCCCGGAAACATAAAATATGGTATGCGGATGGCTCAAAAAAAAAAAAATGAAGAGACCGGATCAGGTGTTTTCTGTACAAGCCCAAAATATGAGCAATCAAACTCATTAGGGAAGTAAACTTCCGCCTTTCATGCTGAAATACATGCCATCGATCCGTGTGCCCTGGAAAATCTTAAGAGAGGTTACACTGACAAAACAATCCTCATAAGATCTGATAACCAACCAGCTATTAAAGCATTGCATGCAAAAGAATTACATCAAAACTAGTCAGTGAATGCATCCAAAATCTCCAAAACCTGTGGGAACACAACAAGGTAACGGTATCCTGGGTGCCAGGGCACAGGGGAATTTTGGGTAATGAAGAAGCAGACAGACTGGCCAGAGGAGAATCCGCAAACCCGAGCCTATCCTTGGGATATCGAAAACAAACATTGAATCCTCCATCGCAGAATGGATCTAAACAAAACAAAGAGTGAAGTGGATAAACTCTAGCAGTGCTAGACACAGTGAACTCATGATAAAACAACTCTCACCAAAACTGGCAAAAACACTGCTACAATAGGAGAGGGCAAAACTCAGAGGAGTGGTGGGACTACTAACCGGCCACTGGCATCTAAGAAAACATCTATATAACATGGGCATATACAATGATGATCCCATTTGCGGACTATGCAATGAGGCGGAGGAAACAGCCACTTATATCATCTTCGAATGCGAAGCAACAGCTCAATGGAGGTTCAACCTAACGTATGGAAAAGACTCACGGAACCAAATTACAGCAATAACAGTCATTGCCCTGATACTTCTGAGAAAAAGGATTGAGGGTATTGACTAAACCAAGGAACTAGGAAGGTACAATAAGCCAAAAGGCTGCAGTCCCTGGGGTATACAAACCCCGCCTCCTAGTATCCTCTCCACCATACCATACCAACACTGACCGTAAATAGTCAATTCCCATCATCACTACCCACAGGGTCTTTCTCTATTACTTTTCCCTCCGGCTATCTAAGTCGTGGCAGTGCTTTTTTTTCTCTATTATTGTACTTCCAGTACAGTCACAGATCTTATTGTTAAGTCATTAACTAGAAATAACTAATAAATTTCCAGCCATCACATCCATTTTTATCAAGCCCTAACTACAAACTCTCCCAACCATCACTAATCATTCTTATCAAGAGCTTACTATCCTTAACCAGAAATATTTAAAACAGCCAAATGCTATTCGTAACAAACATTAACCAACCTTGACCATCCATAACCATGAACCATATCCAACTATCTAGAGTCAACCGAACGATGAACCGTTAATATTAACGATCCATAACCACTAACAGTCAATTCCAACAATAAAAAACCATTACCAACCCCCACTAAGCTTCGTAACTTTCTTTATCCATACCCAACCATGAACCACGTCCAACAATCAAAAGTCATTCCCAACCTCCATTAACCAACACAACCTTCCTTATCCAGCCCTTATCCTGAAAAATCCTTATCCAACAACAAACCATTCTTATCCCGTACAACCTGTGACAAACCATCGCTAATTATGAACCACTTCCAGCAATTTGAAACTATTCCCAACCAACATAGCCAATTCTTATCCACGATCCATTTCGAACCCACACTAACCTTCTTCATTCATAATCATGAAAAATTCTTATTCAGCATTAACCATCCGTAACCACGAACTACTTCCAACAATGAAAAGCTACTTCCAATCCGCATTAACCATCCCTAACCACAAAATAATCTTATTGAGAAATAACCATGTTTAACCACGAACCACATCCAACAATTAAAAACCACTTTCCTTCATTAACTATCACAACCTCCTTCATCGATCCTTGATCATGAAACATTCTCAACCATCAGTAACCACGAACCATTCTTATCCTTTCCATCCCATCACAAACCATGCGAAATAATGAACCATTTCCGGCCATTCCCAACCAATCAACATCTTTATACTCACCAACCCACGAACAATTCTTATCCAAATCTAACCATTCCTAACCATGAACCATTTTCAACAATCAAAAACCCTTCCCAACCATTCACTATTTCATCCCCAAATGTAAACACTTGTTTCTTCTGCAGACAAAGGAGCATAATTTAAAAAAATAAGTGGTATTCCATAGCTGGTTGTTTTTAACTTATTATGTGACCAACTCAAAACTTTAAACGTACTGTAAAACTCCAAGGGTTTATAATTTTGAAACAATTTTCCTAAAACTACTACTGTGTAAATTTTGTGTTATAAGCCATCGCTTTAATAGCACAGTGCCGAAATATGCCAAAGTCGACGGTTGTTGTTGCCAGAGATTTCGTAACGCGTGGGACTTTCCCTTTTAAAGGATGCTCTTCTTATATAAAGCCAAGCTTTCGACAACAACAAATAACAGAATAAGACCCCGACATCTTCAAAAAACGCATTCGAAGCATGCCAATTTATCATGGCAGGCTGGAAAGGGAAAAGAAAGCGTCAATTCGCATCCGCAATCATGGGAGCCGATCGCCTCTACCCCTGGGCCACAACCGCCTATAAATCGCATAATGATGTGATAAAACGCAAAATGCCCCCGTTTCTAATAGACGGCCATTACGCATAATTGAACGACGATTTAACCCTGGGTTAAAAATCCCCAGGATCCCGGCCGACAGTTATGTACGTGGTGATTTGACTAACATCTGGGATCTTGTTTATACCCAGGCTTTTCATATTTGAACAAGTGTTTTTGAAAACAAAGCCATGTCTTCTATTTGGTTTTCAAAAATTCTTCCTGACGCTTTAATAAAAACCAACAACCTCGCTCAATATCAGTTTGATGTTTCACAGCTGTAGGTATGGATTTGTAAGACAGTTAAACACGCCTCCGTGTCCTTATCGAATATTTTGATATTCTAAACGATTCTCCCTGCGAGAGATAAGAGCTAAAATATAGATTTTAGACTTGGGATTTTATATTGCATGTTTTGAATGAAGCTAAGCTTGAGAGGAAACCAGATTTGTACTTAAAACAACGGCCACTTGGTCCTTTCGTCGAATTTCTTTTACACCTCGAGTGAAGTCAATTTTTCCAACAGATCGACAACTGAAATCCCATTGTGTTTGATCAATGAAAGGGCGGGGCACCGTTGCGTGCCGTTTGACAGCAGGTGCCCCAGTCCGGATTCCTCCGGAGAACCGGTCCTTGCCCCTGAGATTCTCGGCCGGTCCTAGTGCACGCAACCAGAAGGGTGAATAAAATTCGAAAGGATTTTTTTATCTATTTATTACCTCGTTCGGACGCCGATTTGTACCTATCTGACCCTTTTTCCGTGTACAATCTGAACACTCTCGGAACGATAGCATCAAAAGGGATCAATTATTGACGATTTTGTAATAATTTCACCATCCAATTGTCGAAAACTTCTACTTTTTTTTTTACTTTCCCTTGCTTATGGCTGGAACGTGTGAAACCCGCTGGCCAACGATCGCGCCACCCTGGGAAAGATCAGACCCCAAGTTAGTGAAATCCGATGTGGTAATGAACGATTGTTTCCATTTTTTTAAACCAGGAAATATTCGAGAAATTCGCAAAATTAAAGAAAAAGTTGAATTTACTTACATTTAACAGCTTGGGTTAACGTATAATAATGGGAAATGTCCTCTGCCTTACCTGAAACAAAAAGTACACTAAGTTATTAAAAATCTTCTATATACAATAGCATTGTAATGAATTGAATAAAACAAAATATAATTTCTAATTTAAATTCACCAGTTTCGTAGTCCGCCTGACCAATTAATATATTACAATTAATTAAGGTTTCCAGTTGGGATAAAAAAAGTCAATGGCACGAACGGGATTCGAACCTACGACCTTCGGCTAGATCCACTCGGGCACCAACTTCCCATCTCAGCCCCACCTTTTGAATCAATCCCTCCTTTTTGCCATTTTTCAAATGTCGTGTAATCTATTCGATTCTCGGCGACAAATGAAATGGCCACGGAAAGCTGTAGTGAAGGTACACTTCATTTTAAATAATTAAATTCACTAATTTCGTGGTCCGCTTGACCAATTAATTTATTACAATTAATTAAGGTTTTTAGTTGGGATAGAGAAAATAATTTAAGGTAATTTCTAACAAAAAACAACCATCATTTCGTTCAGTGAAACATCGTCCATTTGTACTTTTTTAAATAAAACGTTCCTAAATATCGAAAATATTTTTCAGATCGAAACTTTTTACGTTTTCGATCAATCAGTAATATTATCAAAGCCAAAAATATATAAATTTTTTATCTTCATATTTAATTGCACATTTAAATTGGCCTTTATAATTGATTGATAAGTCTAATTTTATAATACTATTGTAAAATGTGTCTTGTTTAATTGTTTGTACATTTAAATGATCAATAATTGACCAATAAGTATATATATATATATATATATATAATATCATTGACTGATTGGTTGGGAAAATAATTTTACATTGTCAATTGTATTATTATACTGTAGATCGTTCATAAATAAATACTTTCTATCTATCAGTTTTTGGTATGTTTTGACGTATTCACCATGAAGGATGTCGCCATTTTTAATAAGATCTGAACTCGCGTGATTGGACTCGGTGGAAAAATGATTCCAAAAATTGGGTGGATGGTTTTACCGGAGAGACCAACAAAAATTAACTCTTTCCCCCCAATTAAAACTTGTTCAATTTTATGCCTCCTCAGTCGAATAGAAACCGAAAGTTTTCCAACTCGCCCCCAACCCCCGCGGGGGTAATTGAATTTCCATTAAAGCGAAACCGTAATGACGTAAACGTTATCGATTGGAAATCGACCCGGGCCAATGTCCGATCGCAGTTGAAATTCTACGAAATAATCTGCGATTTTTCTGCTAGGCCGTTGTTTTTCGCCTGGGGCCGGATCGGTGTACGTTAATTCTCGCAAATTGAATTGCAAATCGGCGAATCTCTCGAAGGGGCGTTTTACCGTTTTGAGGACGGGCTTTTATCACGAGGGAAATAAGGACGAGTCATCCCATTCCAATCTGTCCGAGATTATTCCTGAACATTCTGCAATTCGAAACGTTTCCACTGATGATACGACATGCATATTATGATGGTGGAGGAAACCTTCCCCACGCCGGATATTCGATTAATCTTTCGTCCGATCTTTCCAATTCGGCACGTACTGCAAGATGAATTGCAGTTACAACTCATACTATTATTCACAGATTAAATTTCAACTTAGGAAGCTACAAAATATTGCAAACAATCGGAAGAAACTTACATCCGAATATCTGAGCAAGAGAGTAAAGCGACATAGTTATGACTGCAAAAAAACCAAAATCCTACAGCATTCGCTACCCACCAATTTGAACATAAGCACAATTTCGACTTCAACAAAAATATTTCATCATCAGATTTCAGACATTCCACGTATCAAACATTTTTCTCATAAAATCACTCATTTCGTGGTCCGCTTGACCAGTTAATATATTACAATTATTTAAGGTTTTTTGTTGAGACGAAAAAAAGGCAATGGCACGAGCGGGATTCGAACCTACGATCTTCGGTTTGATAAGCCACTGCTCTAGCACTTGAACTATCGTGACGTCGATCCAGTAGGACATCAACTCCCATCTCAAACCCACCTTTTGAGTTTTCCCTCCTTGTTGCCATTTTTCAATTGTTTCGAATCCCGCTCGTGCCATTGCCTTTTTTTCAACTCAACTAAAATCCTTAATTAATTGTAATGCATTAATTGGTCAAGCGGACCACGAAATTAGTTAATCTGAAATGATTGTTGGTACTGGTTGTGCCTTCTATCACTATGAGTGCTTGATAAGTTCCCAGGGAGCGATGTGCCGAATGCTATTGGATAAAAATGAAGCCCAAGTCCTGTTGAAGAACACCAAACTTAACAAGGAACAAAACGAAAAAAAGGCTCAGCCGAACTCACTCTATTTCAAACGCTCCCAGTCATTTATTTTAAAAAAAACTGTAATAATTTCGGATAATCCTAATTCCATGTCAAAGTATAAAACAAAGAAATTTCATGGCGAAGGATAACCTTATCATTTTTGAAATTTGAAACAAAATAAGGTTATTGAATTCCCCTGGATCAGAGCTCATGCTGATATAAAATTTTACGAAAAGGTGGACAAATTAGCAAAACCAGCTATCTGTAGAGGGAGTGATTCAGTTTTTGAAACACCATATACAACATTTATGGAAGAAATGGCATCACATAAATCGAATGTCTAAGAAAGGGTCATTTTACAAAATTCTCCAGGCAAAATACACGCAAAAGTTTTACGGAAATAGGGTCAATGGAACGTACAATTATGACGTGTCCTGAATTCAGTAAAGAAAGAAAAATTTAATAAATTTTGAATTCCTTAAGGGAAAACCTGGAACTCCCGTTAAATTGCCAAACAATTCTTGCATAGAAAAACATTAATACATACCGTGATTTTCTCATATTTAAAGCAAATTAAATAAAAGTTATAAACAACAGGTTTCAATAAAAGTAAAAGTTTCATTTAAATATGATTTAAGCCCAGCCCTCTCACGTTTACGACAGATTTAGCGGGTCAGGTCTATGATTGTAAAATGAATATATAAAAAATCCACTCAGCTGATAAATAAAATTACCCCACGCCAAATATTTAACATTCACTCTGCTCAACCCCTCAGTGGATCATTCACTCAACATTCGCTAATTCAACACAGCTCGCTGGTAAACATTCACCAAGAACAAACTCTCAATTGACACATTCATTCTCTCAGCCCATCTCGGTCAGCATTCACCAACTCAACTCGCCTCGAATGAGATTAAACATCGACCCAGATAAAAATTTTAATTGACACTTAATGGATCATTCACTTCGACATTCACTAACTCAACTCGGTCGGTATTAACATTCACCAAGACAAAAACTGAATTGACGGAGACAAATTCATTTTCTCAACCCAACCCAACTAATATTCAATATTCACTCAGCAAACGTCTACCCAGTTTGTACCTTCAATTTGAACAAGTACCCACTCAATCCAGCGCAGGTAATTTCTAAAATTCACCCAGCTCATACCCACGGTTGAAACATCCACCCAGATAAAACGCTAACTGGTTCATTCCAACATTTGTACAATCAGCTGAAGTTTGGGCTAGTTCAAGCAGCTTTGTTTTGTTTTTTTAATTACGTATAATTTAATTAAGTATAATATAAAATTCATGGAAAATTTTATTTTTGTGTGGGATTTAGTTACCGTTAATTAATGATTATTTGCTGATCGTGAGATGCGGTCTGGTGTGACGTAGGTCAGAATGTACTGAAGATGATCTCAATAAAGATCGAAACGTTAACACGATAAAGAAAATATTTTTCTGAAACCTACACCACACCAGACCGCATCTCACGATTTCCGAAAATCATTTTTTACTATGTTGGGTCAGTGATGAAATATTTAATCATATTAGGTGAATCAACGCGGGATAATATTTTTTAAGTAGGCTTTTTTTCTTCTCAAAACAAGAATTCTTGTTTGTAGAATTAATGTTTCAAAAGGGAAAAGTTTTCCAATCTCTGCGGGGGATTCATTATTCCGGCGGTCTTTTGATATCCAGAGATTCAAAAGAAAAACGGCCTGGCTCTTCTTCACTTCGAAATCTGGAATGGAACAATGCAACACGAAGGCCAGACATCATCAACAACGACCGGGAACAATACGGCTTTCTTCTTCTTCCTGGCGAGCCGTGAAAGCCGGTTTTCAAATTGTTTCCCAACAAGGGATCCGATCCGGACCGTGCAACGAACTGAAACGGGTCCGACCTTCCCGCATATAAATACACTTTCCCCGGTTGGCAAACTCACGGCCGATCCTCGGTTTCGCCACCGGCAACGGAGATAATGGCCGTTTTCTAATTATCTCACCGGGTCACGTACTACAGTCAAATTCCCCCTAGGTTTTGACGTTAATCTAGGGATTGTCGTGCTATTACGGAAGTCTCAAGGTGTACGACACTAATTAAAAATTATTTCCTACTAAATTATTATATTGAAATTCAAATCACGATACTCTGTCATTATATATTAATTATTTCTTAAAGAAAGATTTTAATGGCAACACGTCCGATGAAATATATGACCAGGAGATACAGGCAGTTTGAACAAACACCAAGACAGAAAAAGCTAACTTAGACATAACAAAACCCCGATGTTTATTCAAGTCTACAAATGGTTAATCCTTAAGATTATAAAGTTACAATAACCATCTATTGTTTATGTAGAAACATACGAGTAGTTATGAATTTGCCTGATAATCTCTGACCTTCAGACTTGGGTGGTGCTTAAATATATACAAGAACTAAACCAAAAGATGCATTGCATCCAGAACTGCTTGAACGTTCGATTGAATCGCATGTGAGAAGGACACCGGAAACATTCTCAACCCAGAAGTCGGCTTCCGTCTCGACCCAAGGAGGTTTTCGATAATTGGACATTGCTTTGTTTTCCGCTGGATACGTGCCCGGAGTCGAGGCGCGTGTTTCGGAATTGAAATTAGGCTGAGGCTACCGTGTAATCGGCCCTTTCTCGACGGTAGTTAAGGGCCCTGAAGGATAATCATCTCTTATTTCGAACGGGCCCTAGTAAAATGAAAAAAAACCGAACGAAAAGGCGCGGAGAGATAAGGATTTTCTCCATGACCTAGTTGTCAGTTATTGAGTTTCGCTCGATAATCGCAATCCCACGAATTGAAATCAACGCCGAGGCCACCATACCTCCATAATAATTAACATTCGTAAGAATATCAACAGATTTCCTGATCTGGTATGTGTACAACTCATGACCTGCTCACTTACAACCCTCCCCCCACGTATTCAAACCAACTCCGAAATTTGAAATATTCAATCGTTCGTTCAACTATTCATTCACACATACCCAATTGAGGTAAACGCATATAACATTCAACGAGACAAGACTCCAGCTAATTAAACGTTCACTCATTTAACTCAACTAAGCCAAGATCGAACTATATTACTCGAACACTCACCTAATATCATTCGAATATTAGAACATTTGTTCAAACATTATCATTCACAACAGCGAATATTGTCATTCACTAGTTTATTCCATCATTGACTCATTTACACACACCGACTCGATTCAACATAAAACAAACAGCTAAGCTAACTCGTTCACACATACACACTTGATCATTACATCGCTCATTCACCCATTTAACCTTCAGCTGATATGAAACAACCGATTAGATCCACCCGTTCATTCTGCCAACAACTTTGACAACTCATATTAAACATTTACCCACCACAAACTTGCAATTGGTCCACTCACTCACCAATATAACTCAGCTGATTGAATCATTCATCTAGATCCAACAACACAATTGCCACATTCGCTCACTAAACCCAGTTCAGGTTATGTCCAACCCCATTTCAAACGTGCACTAGCTCATTTACCCAACCCAAGTTGGCTAATAATCAACAATCATCAAGCAACAACCCTCACGGGGTCATTCACCCAGTCCCTCACTCACCCCAGCTCAGATGATTTGTAACATTCACAATAGATCACTACCTCGCTCATTCATTATCATGCACTTGCTCATCATTGAATTACAAACTGAACTTAAAGCATTACAACAAGTTCTTCAAGCATTTTATCATTCACAACAGCTCATCAATAGTGAAATTCAGGAGTTTATTCATTCTTTCGTTCACTTACACATTCAACACTCAAGCTAAGTAAACGCTCGTTCGCACATTTCTTCATTCTATCATTAACTGTCTCAATCACTCCCAAGTACAAATTTCAATTATTCACGCATTCAATGACTGATTCGTTCACCTACGTACTACTCGTAAATTGAACTAAAAACGCACCTTTGATCGAAAATAGTCAGGACTAGGTTTTTTCATCTGGCAAAGTATCCAGATTGCAGTTCGGGGTTCAAAACCAGAATAGCCTGAGGAATTTTGAACGATTTCTCCATGACAAATACGCTGACGATGGCAAAGTTAGTTTTACGTTTATGTATTAACATATACATCATATGTATTTATTATCTTTCAGTTTATTATTACGGTGACAGGGAGAACAATAAAATCAGTTTCCGAGTTGTTTAAAACTGGTTTAAATCAAAAAGTAGTTTTAAATCAAAAAATCGCCCATCGGCTTTTCCCCAGTTTGGAACATCGATTTTAGAATAAGAAACTTCTAGCGCTTCCGTGTTAGCTTAATGGTATGAAACCTTTCAACGTTTAAGTTCATGTTTTTCATGTTTAAACAAAAGCACAAACCGTTTTAACTTTCAATAGTCTGGCATCGAGTCGTATTGACAAAAGTATCAAGCCGATGTACTTCAGTCAATTCTGAATAATTCATGTTTATGTTAATTTAAACTATTGATCATTTATGCTAGTTCGGTCCTTGCGGTCGGACACTTTTAGGACAAAGCGTGGGGATCCTTTCTCGTTTATTTTTTGCCTGTCAGCGGGAAAATAAGTCCCCCCTGACGGCTGGCAACACATGGCGGTTTACGTTGGTAAAACGTTTACAGATTGGATTTTTAAACCCCTTCAAAATATATGGCATAAAAGCTTGCCCGACATGATTTTAAAAAAGAAATAAAAAATTGGAAGGGTTGATTGGTCTACGATTGGACGAAGAAATGCTGCAATCTTCCTGTTAAAGACGTTCTACTGATTTTCAAAACCCGCCAAAACATTTACCAGAGAAAGTATTTTAAAATTGGTAAGATTGAAAAAAAGTCTTCAAAATTCACCTTTCGCAAAACAATAGATAGTACACTCAATACTCAGTGGGAATTGATTCCAAATTCATGTCAAAAATTTACCCACCTCACACTCGAACACTACCTCGCCCGTTCACTCACCAATCCAACTCAGTTTTTATGAACCATTCACCTAGATCAAACTCTCAATTGGCACATTCACACACCCAGATCAGGTTATATTTAATCTAACAATCACCCAGTTCAATCCCTACCTGGCTCATTCAGCTAATCATTGACTCAACGTTCACTAACTCAGCTGATACGAAAACATTCACCCAGATCAAACCTTAACTTCACACATTTACTTACTATTTTTAAAAGAAACACAATTCTTTTGAATTTTATCATTACTTGATTTGTTTGAAGTTTTTAAAAAATCAACTTGTTCAAATATGAAGAATTGCTGTCTTTCTCTTTCTGTTCTCCTACACGTTCGAAAAATCTTCAAAATTCTCAAAGAAATTATCCGATAAAATAATTTAAAATTTGTAAGAGTGAATGTTTGAATATCCTCGAAAAAAAACAACCTTATTTATTTTTTTGGGAACATTTCCACCTGTATTAGAAATTTTGATCGACGGGATGCGATTAAGCTGGACTCCGGCCAAAACCGCATCGAGTTCATCGGCCAATCTTCGGCAGAAGGAATAAACGAGAGGCCAGATATGGAAATCTTCAAAATTCATGGTTGAACTTTGTCGGAAAACGTTCGACTCGAGGAAGCAGAAGCCCATGGCCTTCGGTTTCTTCCTGGATCGTCCATCCCGGATTTCACAACGATCAATTTGTAATTAATTTTACCTGCCTTCTTTCTTATTTTTCTCAGAGGCTTCGATTCTTTGATTTTCCCCTTTTAGAGTCCGTTTTTAAGACAAATGTGTAATTTTGTTCAAATAATGGCTCGGTAAATTCGGACGTGCTCATTGCGTTAATTTAAAAGCATTTATGTTATTTAACAGTTTCAAAACATCGGCATTGAAATTTAAAATAGCACGAAGGTAATATTATTCCTAGGATTGCCTGTGATAGGCGGCTCGAAGTATTTCCTGTTTTCACCCCTGGCCGACGTCGGGTTTTATTTTCGTCACGGTGTAAAAACGGGGAGAAGCCCAGAGCCGTCTAAAATGGGGACGGGACCACATGTCGGGTCAATAAATTAAGTGAAATTCTCCAAAGACGCTTTGAAGACTTTAGGAGATCACGTAGATACGAGATCGGCCACCGGTCCTTGATTGATTCGCATCGGAGAAATCTCTTGTCGTCATTGTGACAGACACATGGATCGACTGACATCGGAGAAAAGAAACTCAACGGACTGAAAACCAACAAAAATCGGCCAATCAAAAACACACCCGGAGAATTAACACGAAAATGTTCGAAAACGAGAGAAGTTTAATTTTTGACGGTTAAATAAAAGCGAACTCGACTCCACTATGCCTTTCTCTCTCATTAGCCCTGTCCGAAGATACAAACATGCCCCCTTAGTAAAGCCCCTTGCCCTAATTTCAACAATTTTTGAAGCTGATGTCCATGAAATAACTGGTGTCCAATGATTTAAGTCGATGTGAACTGAGTTAAACCACAGTCTCATAGTAGGCTAATGGAACAAAAATGGGATCGGGTGAAAGAGCCGAACTATACCCTAGCAAAGCCCCGTGGACTATCCTAACTGGCTGTGGTCCATGCATTAACTTTGCGCACAGGAGTTAAATCACTCGTTCATGATACACAGATGGAACAGTTGAAAGGACCGAACTATATTCTAACAAAACCCCTTGGACTAATCCAAATTGTTTTCCAAGCTCAGGTCCATGCCACCACACAACTCTCTACACAGGAGTTATATCATTGCCTCATGGTAGGCAGATGGAGCAAAGATGGAACAGGGTGAAAGGACCGAACTATTCCTAGCGAAGTCCTTGGGCTAATCACAATAATTTTCCGACCGGAGGTTCATTCAATACAACTATGTACATAGGAGCTATATCACACTTTCATGGTAGGTTAATGGATCAAAGATGGAACAAGGCGCCGAACTATAGCCGATCACAGTCGCTGAGCGAATTCCATTTTTCAATTTGAGGTCCATGCGATGACTATGTGGACAGGTATCTCAATATCTCATGGTTCATAGATTGATCGAGAATAGGGCAAATGGGCCGAACTATACCTTAGGAAAGCCGCTTATACTAACATTATTTTATAAGATCAGGTGCATGCAATAACAGTATGAACAAGAGTTATCATCACTGTCTCATGATACACAGATGGAACGAAGAAAGAGGGAAAAGGGCCGAACTAAACGCTAGCAAAGCCATTTGAACTGATCTTATTTTCCAAGCTGAGGTCCTTCAATAAACTCTGTGCACAAGAGTTACATTACTGTCTGATGGCAGGGAGATGGCTGAAAGTTACATCAGGGTGAAATGGCCGAATGACGCCTTAAGTGCTACTCACAACAATTTTTTAAGCTGAGGTTCATGCAACATAACTATGTGCACAAGAGTTAATAAAGAAAACTATGTAAGGTGCATTATCAGGGTATAGAGGCACTAAACGCGTATGCTTCCTACTCCAAACCTATATAATTCCTAAATTTATCAATGGCACTTGGGAAAATACAAAATTACCTTAAAGTAGGTTTTTACGAACCTGAAGGCCCAGAAGGAAACGAACAGGCTGACCCGCTAGCCAAAAAAGAGGCAACCCGCCTTCATCTCACCCATGGAATCATAGGTGCACTGGAGTACGTGTTACTTGCGAACTGAAAAAATGGCCTGAGAAAGAAAGACTCAAGCTTCCGAGAAAAGCACTAGGTGTATGGCAAACTAAGAGATTCATAAATCTCTCGAAAATTATAGGCCTTTATAACCATCTCACTTAACTACCACCTTAAGAATGGGCATAGCAGAGGCAGATACACCCCAACTGTCAGGAGGAACTACTGACATGGGTACATTTCCTTTGTGTCTGTGGAACATTAATATGCTTCCGGTAGAGCAATTCTCACAACATAGGAGGTGCGCGAAGAAGCACCCAGGAAAGCGCTTAGTCCTAAAGAAAAAGTGCACATTCCAAGGTATGGTTATAATTTATAGGGTAGATAGAGGTCTACCTTTAAGGTTAAAAGGTCTAGATTTAAGTCGCAAAGAAGGAAAAGATTTTTAAAATCTTAATTTAACCCCACAAACCTCAAAAAAGCTATATTGCTTTATATCCCTCAAACACCACCTCTATAGCCTTTACCAACTCCATTTTGTCCGACTATTACCATACATTCCATATTTACCACAGGCTATATTAAACTCCGTTTAATAAAATATATTACAATTAAATTTTCGCATTTTGTAGGTAAAGGTAACGTTGAGTTGTTTATAGTTGTGGTGATAATGAAAGGTCAAATAGATTCCTAAAATCAGCGACAACAAACGGGCCAGTATGTGTGCCAACGAGTGGTGGGGGACCAAGTTTATTTAGAAATCTTCGGAGTGTTTACGAAAATTGAGGCCAAAGAAGGTCAAAAGCACCGTTTTTTTAGATCGCTTTTGGATTTGTAATTGACCGTGATCTGATCCGAAGCCGGTTAGGATAAGCAACCCCCCCCTCCATAGGAGAAAATCTAATCGATACAGGAAAAGCCTTTTGTTAGATGAAGCTTACGTCCCCCCTCCGAGTTGAGACGGTCCGATAAGCCTTTTTTAAATGGGCATCAAGAGTTGGAAACTGAAAACGGAAGAAGCAGGAAGAGATATCGAATAGATTAAACAGTCGAGAAAGGAAGGAACCGCTGGGTTTTCGACCTTTCACGAGACCAAAATATATTTCCAAGTGAACATCACGCACTACACACCCGCCGCATGTTTGCACGGCATAATTATAAAAGCTCTTCTTCGCTTTGTGCAGAAGTCGTCAATCAAGCTTTATTTTAAGGATTCAGGCCACTAGGGGCCTTGTAGGGAAGAACCTTTTGATTCGATTGTATTTATCGATTTAAGTACAAAGCCGTGTAGTTAAAATGGAAAACCATTATTTCACGACGCGTTGACGGGTATTCTTCGGCTTGTCTTTTGTTCTGAAGAAGGGCAAAGAAACGCGGTCAAAAGGATGCTGACACATAAAGCAATATTATCCGGTGACTTTTTTGTTTATTAGTGCTGCGATCCTAGTAAGGGGCATGTAATAAACGGAGTAAATTATCGATAAGGCAAAGTCAAAGAGCGAAACTAGACGGACGCCAATCTAAAATCAGTACAAAACGGAGTAAACTGTCTAATGGAAAAGAATAGCAAAATTAAATGGACCTAAAATGAATAAAATACACAACATAATGAAAAGTTCCCAGCGTTGACAGGAAATAAGCCCTAAAAAAGGTAAAATTAATTATAGAAAATGTTAGTGTCACGTTAGCTCTAGTGGGAAGAGCAGGGGCGTATTGAGCCGAAGATCGTGGGTTCGAATCCAGCTCTTCACACTCACATTTTTCATTTCAACCAAGACCTTACACAAAAAAAAATAACTGCAAAAAGTAATTTGGTCAATAGACGCCTAAGCATAATGGATTTATTTATAGACTTAACTGGTTGGTTATTAGCTTGAACTATAAGAACGGTGGAGTTAAAAAACTTCAGCCCAAAAATATCAGTTGATACTTTTTGGTTTCGGTTCATCTACCGAGAGAACTCATCTCAACCCTAAATCCTTTAGTAATACACAACGGTACATATTGTTTCATTCTAAGCATTACTCTCTTTGGTAAATGGCTAGCCTTGGGGTGTTTGGATGTAACTTATCCTAAAACCTATGGTTGTTTAAGCTTTTTCATTTTTTCGTATTACGTACGCTGTTGGATACCGTAAATACAGCGCATATACATATTCCCTTTTTGTCTTTTGAACCATAAGTACATGTTGTACTTGACCTTATCCTTAAATTCTTTGGTATTTTGGAGGCCAACCGTTGGCTATTGTAAATGATATCATCCTTTGGTTTAGATCTTGTTTCTTATTAGGTTTAATAGTTATTAAGGTACTAAGTATTCTTTTCTCATCCTTTCGTAATTACATTGCAGACGTTTGGGAGTTTTGGGGGTACCTCATAGCATGTTGGTTGTGTTCAGTATATACCAAGACTGTTTCAATTTTCGTCCATGTGTATACTTAGTTTTGGATTACAGAAGTCCTTTTTCCATATGAGGTCCAACTTTTACCTAGTGTTCTATGCTCAACCCTCAATCCACGGAATGGATCAATGAGGATACCTACTGGCTTTGAACCCTTTTGTGTCTTATCAAACTGGCAAAAGAGCGGATCCATTGGACAATGGATTAATAATAAATCTTCCGCTCAATGGGAACGTAGCGCCGGGAGCAAGCGAAAAAGTTTAGCAAAGGACCATTACAGGAAACTAACAGCAGAACTACTAAATCTAAGACGTGCTAGGATTAGAATAATAGTTCGACTGCTAACTGGATCCAGACTCTGAAGGCATGTGTATAACTCGGGGTGGAAGAAACATTCCTGTGAAGATATTGCGAAGGAAAAGAAACAGCGGGGCACGTCCTCTGTTAGTGCGAAGTCCGGGCCTGAAGGATACATACGGGAGTCCTTGAAAGAGATTTTGGTTCCGGAAAAAAGCCTCAAGCGTAACAAGGAACTTTAGATACAAAAATGGAGGTACACAATAGACGAATACAGGTCATGGTGCACAGAAACCGGCTCCTATACAATCTATCTATTGATCTCATTTCATTTCGCTTAGGGCAGTGTATGCCAAAGCCTGTCCCCTTTATGGTAATGGATCCATCTGTATAACTAGTATTTCTTTATCAACCATAAATGTAAATATTTTGATAACCTATTAGCCAACTTTTGAACTTATTTTCTCATATTGAGA
Organism: Cimex hemipterus; assembly: GCA_039619505.1. Classification (NCBI taxonomy): domain Eukaryota; kingdom Metazoa; phylum Arthropoda; class Insecta; order Hemiptera; family Cimicidae; genus Cimex; species Cimex hemipterus. Next base: position 1,037,920 of record CM077110.1, on the reverse strand, counting down.
TATAGATGAGTACAATAATGTTCTTGATACGGATCCATGTGCTTGTGTTGAAAAGTGCCATGTTCATCGCTACATTCTTAGATAATTTGTAGCAAATTGTTGAGTGTCTCATACTTTGGTTTACACAATTCTTTGTTATTGGATACATGGCTACCAACTATTTGGTATTTGTATATAAATTGCCAGACTATTTGTATTTTATTTATTTCGTATTCGTTTTTTTTTGGGGGGGGGGGGGTATCGTGAAAAAAGGGCCAGAGGCACGGCGAGAATCGAACCCACCGACCGCGGGATCTACTAGCCCAGAGTCTCCTCTCATGCTAACCACTCGGCTACCGCGCCTTGGGAAGGTTAGTAACCGATTTCTCATCTTTACGGTTGGGGCAGTTTATGTCATATTCCATTTTTGATATCTGATGCATCGGTTCCTTTCTTGACCATATATTCTTGGATAAATTAATAGAGCTTTGTTAATTTGGTAACCAACCTTTGGGCTGTATCTGATCTTCTCATGTTTTGGGTTAGAGCAGTGTAAACCAGAGTACATTCCGTTTTTTGTATTCGATCCATCGGTGTAGAAAGTTTCCCTTGCACCTTACATTCTTTGTTTATTTACTAAACTTTGGGTGTTATTCTTCTGATCTTTAGGGCCTATTTTCTATGAGTCCGATTTTGTCAACTTGCTGTTGTAAAGATCAATACTCAATTTGATGATAACCGGTGTATAATGGTTTCAAAATATTCGTTCAGAGAAAGGAAATAAGTTGTATTTATGCTTATAGTTACAGGCGTTGTTTACTCTATAGTAAAACAGGAAAAGTTAAAAAGTCGGGGGGATAAAACCAGCCTTGGCCCCGTTGCAAACATTTTGTTGAAAGCATTCGTACACAAATCAAGGCTTAAGTGCAGTCAGGCTCGTGAACAAACGAAACCTCCCAAAGTCCAAGAAAGTACGAAGTTTGATAGTCGGAATTACAATAAAAGTAAGGCTGTTAAAGATATATTTGCTAAATGAAAATGGGAAATTGTAAAATAAATTGTACTTTCTTGGACCAGAGCCTGATAGCGTTGACACTGGTGGTACGATAAATATCGCAAGTCTTTAAGAAAACAGAAAACTTTAGGACCATTTTTATTTTTTTGTTGAGTTGTTTTTTTTTGTTTCTTTGGTTGTTTGTTTGTTCAATGAATTTTTATAAATAATACAGTTCAAATATAATTGTTTTTAACTTTTATATTATTCGTCAAAAAACATGTCACAGTCAAAGCCAGCGAAGGAAAACAATCACTATGATTTTCCTCCGTGTAAGCTTACAAAGAGACCTGTAGATATTACATTTTCCGAAAGGTTTATCCCAGAGGGTTTCCCGGAAACAATTTAGACACCGACAGCGGGGACGAAAACTTAAGGAATTTCATTCCCCTCGGAACATGGGCCTAAAGACCGTAATGCGTCCAATTTTAAACGAATTCCAGAACAAATACAAAATCGTAAAACCCCCTGGGCGAGGGTTGAAGCAAGAAGATCAAATTTAAACTTCCCTTTGTCTGTTTCGACCTAAAAGAACCTCTAACCTTAGAACCTCATTTTACAGCTTACAGCCTGTTTCGTGATAGTGATGGTGATGGTGATGAGGATACTAGGATGTTTGTGCTCCCCAGGCACTGCAGCCTTCTGGCTATTGTACCTTTCTAATTCCCTAGTTCAGTGCAATCGATTCAATCCTTCTCTGAAGTATTAGGTCAGTACGATTTCATTCTCTAGATTTTTGTGTTTTCTAAGTTATGCTGCTTCCTTTCTAAGATGATATGGGTGGATGCATCTTCCTCCTCATGATTTGATCAATTTTACTGTGTCTAGCGCCCTTAGAGATTATCAACTCCTCCTTTGGTTTTAATTGAATCCGTTATTTGATGGAGGATTCTGCATTTGTTCTTGCGATACCAAGCATAGGTTCGGGGCCTAGGTCTTGTAGATTCTCCTCTGAGCAATGTGTTTGCATTTGCTTTATACAAAATTCTTTTGTGTCTTGACACCATCAGACATCATCAGGTTGTGTTTCCTCAGGTCTTGGAGATTTTGGTCGAATGCGCTGACTAATTTTTAAGTGATTATTTTGCACGCTAACGCTTAGTAGCTGCTTGACTATCCGATGTTATGAGGATTGTTTTGCTAGTACCTCTCTTTGAAGATTTTTTTAGGGCAGAAGCATTGATCTATTCCTTCCCTATTGAGTTTGATTGATCACAGAATGGGTTTGAACAGAAATCACCTGAAACCCACTCCAATGACACATAAATCGAACATGCAACATGCATCAAACTCTCATACACCAGTTTTAGACGGGGAGAGTAGCTTTGTTAAAAAATTAGAGGTTCGGGTGCAGTGGAACCACTGCCAACTCGTTTGTTCGACCAGACACAGATGTAGATGTTCGAGGTGTGTAATGTACCCTTTTTGAGCCAATGTATCCTAGGTTCTGTAGTTAGTTATTCCACACTGGTGGGTTTCAGTTGATCAAGGAACTTGACTACTAGGACGCTAGTAGGTCCAATTTCAGTGTTTGACTTTCTTCCCAAAACACTTCCTCCTGCGGTCAAATGCGACATGTGTGTGTTGGTATTTCTTCGGCCTTCTTTCCAGAATGGGACGTGGTGCGTGGGTGGGTTGTAACAACCTTCTTCAAATGCCCATTCAGGCTGCAGTCCTGTACAGAATCCAAACTTTGCTAGATGCTCTTGAATTGTTTATCTCGAATGGCTTAATTACACTATTTCCTCATTTTCGTTTTTGTCTACGAATAAATTGATGGTATGAATCCCTACCACAGAAGAGCTCAGCACCTATCGGCGGTATAGAACTCCTTGCTCTACAACCTCTCTACAACCACATAACCTGGAACCCATCAGAGGGTGACATCTTTGCATACGTAATTTAGTTTAATTTTGCAATTCAGATCATTTGAGTTGGTAATTAGTTTAATTATCTTTGATAGCTGCTTGGCTATCCGAACTGGCTACTTCTCTCAAGTGGCTTCAGGCTGATATTTTCCCGTTTTTCTGAGTATTTGGTTTTAGGACCGAACCCTCCTGCCACCATATCTTCCTGCTTTCTAGATCCATCCGTGTGCCGCAGATGGTGTCGTTCTTAACGGAGGTTGTCCCTCATTCCCATAATTTTTGGTACTTAAATGCACTGTTGAACTATGCTCTGTGTACTGTACACTGCTGTAAAATAAGTAATACAAATGTTGTATAAGTGGCGTGCCTGCCAACTAGTTTAGCTGAAAGGAAGGAATTTTAAAAAATAGTGGCACAGGGTTAAAACTGAAAAAGTGTTAATATTCACAGAAATAGGATGATGCACTTCGCAACTTGATACAACTCGGCAAAACCTATAATCGTTGTGACGTTACGACGTTACGTTGTCCCTAGATGCGATGTTGCATGTCCGGAGATCAACCTTACATAAACAAAAGATACGCTCGGTTTCTATAAAAATCAATAACGCAGAAGCTAATGGCAAGGCTATTTTAAAACAGTTGAGACATCGATTTCGTAAGCTTGCGACTTGTAAATGAGATGGCATAAATTAACCGATTGTTGTTTTATTCATTGTTAATTTATTCCTCTTCCCATTCGACGGATGAAAGCAGCCTGTTAACCAGTGCGTAAATGGTTTTCGATATAGCTTTTGACGCAAGATGATGCTGAGTATTTGTCCTTAGTAAAAGGATGAAACAATTAGATTTATTGTGCTTGAGATAGAGTTCATAACTGCCTTAGAGTGAGGGGGTTATCAAGGAGTTAGCTAAACCTCGCTTCTACCATGTAATTGTTATTTATAATATTGAATATGAAGAAGTACCAAGATATTTTCTATTAGTAGAGTTGACACTACTTGCTACAATCAGATGGAAGATCTGGGTGAGCAAGTTATAGTCAGTCGACGTTTAAGTTATTTATAGCGTTTTTCACTTTCATCAACAGTCTAAATATATTAAAAAAATCTGATTCGTCTCGTCAGGCGCGAAACAGGTCGGTTTCGTCACGACTTCCACGCGATCGTTGGTGGGGCGGTGAGATGTGGACGGGCGACGGCGACGTTGCCGGTCCGACGGTCCTTTTTTTACCGACGAGGTCTCCAGGACGGGGGCGAAGCTCATCCCGGATGAGTCAACCCGATCTTTTCACCCGTTGGGCAACCGCAGACTGGCAGGGAACAGGTGGAAAAAAGGCGCGGCTTCAGCCGAAGGACGTGTTATCGCCGTATCGCACCGTCGGGGGGGGGGGGATGTACCATTCCCAAATTTTGGCCTTGCCGAAGTCAAGATTAAAACGGCACGTTCCCAATAAACAAATACATGCACGAGAGTTCACCGCGAACCGAAACAAGGCATCATAAGTCTTTTTATAATATAACTAGCTAAAGTCATTATATCATCATTCGTCCATGAACCTTTCCCCACTACTTACACTGCCCATAAATCTTTTATTCTTACACTTTATATTTTTAAAATAATGCCTAGCTTTTCCAAGACCGTATAAGTAACTAAATATAAAAGAGCACAGAGGTCATCTAATCATCTAACAACCTTTAGTCTCGAACACTGGATCTTGGTGTGGACTAGATTTCTAGAAGATAAAGCAAATTCAGTTCTTGCTACCAAGTTTTCGACCTATTTTACCATCATCATCAGAGCAAAATAATATTAAATTTGTCTACAGATTGAAATAGTTTAATTTTTTTACAGGCGATCTGCGATTTACGGCAACGATTAATTACACCAAGTAACATGCGCTCAAATAATTCCAGGCAAAATCTTCTTTGGCTTTTGATGGAATAATGAAAGTGTTTTAACCTCTAGCTTGACATAACTTGCAGTTTTCTTTTTCCCACATTTTTCATTAAGGATTGATTGAATTATGAAGGGAAAGAAGAGAGAGCTATATTGCTACTCCCTGCTTATTTCCCAGTTGCTACCAAATTATTCGGCCTATAATAAAAAAAAATATAAACACTAATAGTACATATCGTCAATGAATTTTTGAACAAAATTGACCTTGTAGAAGTTTAAAAAAAACTCGAGAGCTTAAAATAATCGAAACGTCGATATCGAGTGTACAGTAATTCACGAGTATTTTATTTTTAACGTGCTTATCTCAATGACGAAAAACCTAACGGATGACATAAACTTCTGTGAAATTTGATAACCAAAAGTATAATTGTATCAGCATTAGGCTAATACGTCAAGATTAACCCTCTGGTTTTAGCGATAAACCGATTACTACGAAAATAATTACATATTTTTATTATAATGAGTTCATTTTGTTATCTTTTAAGGCCTACGCAGTACCGTTATATTTATATTATTACATTATATATTATACCTATGCATCTTATGCATCTACATTATACAGCCCAAAAGTTAACCAAGAAGTAAGCAGGTTATGTTAAACTATTTTATCTGGAAAGTCAATAAGCACTATTTCTAATGTATGTTACATGTTGGCATCGATACTAAAAGAAAAACCATTACAAGTCGGCCAACGTTGTGTTTAACCAACAGGAAAGATTTGGCGTCGATATGGATGGAAATATAGATATGATGGAAGTATCATAGTATAACGTATCTGTAGATCTGTAGCAGGCAATAACTTTTTTCATATGTCCATTCCATTCATCCTTCCGTTCATCGAGACATTATTTGCCGGTTGACTCCACAGAGGCCGAAGGGACTCGAGAACAGCAGCAGGCGTTTATAGACAAATCGGTTCTCGGGCACGGTAGCGAGTTTCAGAGTCCCCTGTTTCTCTTTTTTTAGGTGATGGTGACTATGGTGGTTTTTTACACTATTGTGGATCTGTTTTGTATAAGTGAATGTATTTATGAGAATGAACGGAGAGGAGCTGATGTGGATAGCATCCCGATCGCCCCTCGAGCTGTGTCCTGACTTGAGTCGATGGCGGAAGTACCCCATCGTCCCCAATTGGTTGATGGAGGAATATCGATCCGTCCACCAAATAAAATGAATGTCATGTACAGGTGTGACGCGAGAGGACATCCAGGTTTACTGTAGCCTAGAGCGCCTGGCAAGCATTCTAAAGCAGTAGACGGTTTGGCGAATTTCTGTGTACAGTCATTTGCTACAATCAACCGTCGGGTGTGCGATCAGTCACATTTCGCGGAACGCAGCATGCGATTCCTATGTGCGAGAATAACTGAACTACGGGCGCAGGCATGTTCCAAGTCTACTGCTTGCAATTGAGGTTGGACTCGTAGTGGTGCGTGGTGAGGCTCCTGGAGAGTAGCCCAGGGGCATTCGAGATGCGACGGTGGTTAGTATTCCACTTAAACAAAAAGCCGGTGCCGCCCCGTCTGCCGGAAGTACCTACGCTAGGGGTGCGCCTCCACTCGGGGTTTCGATAGAGCTGCCTTCTCTATCGAGCGGGAGTAGCTTCGGCTGCGACGCTGGTCGGGCGGCCTGCCGACCCAGCCCTGCAAAAGGGCCAAGCGAGGAAGAGCCTTTTTCGAGGCTCTAGGTGAAAACCTACGTAATTGCACAACCCTCTGTAGGCGGAAGCGAGTCGACTCCTTTCTTGAGAAACGATCCCGTGCTTGCACGGGGGACCGATATGGCCTTCGGGCTAGGCGCGGCCTTTAAAGATCCTCATGTCCTTTTCAGGATTTGAGCAAGACATGGAACGAATGTACTTATTTGTGTGAATGCGCTAGGAGCTGAAATGACCAAGCTGTCGGATGCCCCTTGAAATGAAAGAGCTGTTTATCACAGTTTTTCCGTCTACTGTACAACTTATAGGCTTTTTTGTTTATGAAACCTATTTAAAAGGATCCATTGGGTGGATAGTTGTTAATAATGTTTCTCGAGCCAACCGTGGGCACATCCCACGACGCGGCCTTGTCGGTTATAATGGTGAAAGTTTGTAAAAGTTGTGATAAAAACTTAGGAGATGCTCTTCGAGTCTAAAAGAGGACCAATAGTTGGTTTTGATTTTTAACTGGGTAATTTTAAACTGTTTTAATTTGAATTATATTTTGTGACAAATATCCTGTGCAAAAATCCAAGTATGTCCTTGCACAAATGAGGAAATTTAATAATTTCCTGTTGTTTCACTGACCTTGCCTTTTTAATCATTCGCATATTATATAATTGGTATTTTCATTAGGATTAGATTAATCGAATATCGAGATTTTCTTTTTTTAGGCCGCTTATCCATATCTATTTTTAAACATGTGCAGATAAATCTTGATTCTGTTTGTTTGCTTTTTTCGACTCGGTTTATTTGCTAAACAAAAGGAAAGATTGTTTAATTACCACCGTGATTGATGTGCTAGGCACGTCTCCCTCATTGTTTCCGTCGTGACAATTGCACGTTCCGTCGACTTTCGAATAAACTCGAGTCCATTTTTCGACGTTGGGCTAATTTTTATTTTCCGATGGCCGACCGCTTTTCATACAGTTAGTAATAATTGCGGTAATGGAGGGTAATTAGTATGTGAGCAATATTCCAGATCTCACAGCTTGCTCCCGAACCGGGTTTCTGGGTCGGATCTGCTCTCACACGCTCTTATATTAAAAAAAATACGACCGGAAGAAGTAGATCAAGATTAAAAACGGATGCTTTTCCGAGGGGAAAGAACATTTTTCAATATGGTCTCAAATTAGAACTCGCTTTTTTGAGGAGCGGCATATTTTTAAGATCCCTGACAGACTTGTTTGGTCGGCCATGCCAGAAGTGCAATTTTTTTTTTTTAAGCTAGGGCAATAATAAATGGAATAAAAAATAGCCTGTCGAACAAGCGAGACCGCCCGGAGTACAAACCCATCGCCTTAAAACTGACAATAGATTACTTTTCTTTCCCGGCGAGGTGCAATCCTTGCATAACCTAACTCCAACGCGGAAAAACATCCGGCAAAATCTCATTCAAAAGGCATGATTCGTTACTGGATCTCAAAGTCATGTGTTCAATATTAAGCACGTTAAACTATTTTATTTTTTTGCTGCGTTTCGACCTTTATTCGAGTCATCTTCAGGGCATAAAGTGTGGTGCTATTCTTATGGTGTCGTATTGGTTTTGTGTGAATGTGTATGTGTTTTTAATTAAAGTTTAAAAAAACATGCATCTTTCTTTCTATTCAACTATCTATCTATCTACTTGTTCATTAGGAAATATACATCCATCAGTCCATCTTCCACATGTCAATTATATCCAACTATTCAACTAATACATAGGACCGTCTAGTATACGTCTAACTATCCACCTATTCGACTAGCTGTATAACTATCCATCTTTGCATCCATTTTTTACTTGTGCATTATATTATTAACCATTCAACGCCTAACTATACATCAGACTATTCGTCTATCCATCAGTTTTTCCATTTGGCTATCATCTGTCTGTCCATTTACCTATCAATCCTTTCGTTTATCTATATATCTAACTAACCACATATCCACGCTACTATCTAACCACCCCTCTTTCTTTTCTTTCTATCCAGCATTTCATGTATCCACCTGTTCCACAATTCATTTATCTATCAGTTCTTTCATCCATCTGTCACTTTGTCTACTCAACTATCTATATCACTTTACTTCCATCAACAAACTTTCTATCCAGTTCTTTATCCATCCATCCATATTCCATATGTCATTATATCCAACTATACACACATTAATATCTAAGCCTTTCTTTCCAACCAGCATTTGATCCGAACATCTGCACATTCTTTTATCTATTCATTTATCCATCGATTTAACAATATTCTAACTGTCCACCATTCGACTATATATGCATATGTATAACTATCCATCTGTGCATCCATTTTTCGCTTGTGCATTATAACCAACCACATATCCATATTTGTAATCTATCTACGATCGAACTATCCATATATCCATCAGGATTACTTTTTGGCTTATTGATTTATGTAACTTTCCATCCATATATCCACCTTCCACTTGACTATTACATCCAACTAGATATCCATATCAGTATCTATCAACCCATTTTTCGTTTTATCCAGTTCTCCATCTATTCTTACAACTATCTATTCATTTTCTCTATTGTCTATTTCTTACATTATTTATCTATCCACGGACTTTTATCCCCAGCATTTCATCCATCCATCCATCGGCTTGACTATCTATACCGGGGGATCACTAACCATCCCTAACTGTACAAACAAATATTGGTCTATCATCCATCTCCTCGTTTGTCTATCCATCCCACTATCCAAATTTTACGTAACAATCTTCCTCCTAGCCCGCTGTCCATCCTTCCATCTGTTCATCTACCCAATCTTTTCTCGCCACTTTTCTATTTGCCTATCTGTCCCACTTTACATCTCTCCAGCTCTCTATTCCCTATGCTTGTGTCATGTACATACGAATATAAGACACAAGCCTCTCTTCTCCCCCTCCCACCCCCTCTCTATCTCCTCTCTCTCTCTCACACTCTCTCTTCCTCTCCCTCTCCAACTCCCCCTCGTATCGTAGTCGAAATGACAGTCCGTATGGCAAACTTCGCCTTCCAGGGCTTATTCTTGGGCTCGATATTTACTCCCGATTGGCTTCGACAGCTAAGACATTTTTTTTTTTACTCGCACGCCTGTTCTTTTCGTCTTATCCGTTGATCCGAGGCGGTGTCGATAACAGACAGCTAAAATAAGCAGGATCGGTGAATGATATATTTTGTCACACGGTTTACCCTGCCAGCTTGCAATATCAAGGGCCGGATAAAGGGGAAATATTATGGACTCCCGCTTTTCTATCCAGTTCTCCATCCTTCCATCTGTTCCTCACTGCACTTATCTATTCTTACGTCTTCCCACCTGTCTAGATGTTATATGAAGTTTAACAGTACGCATATGTATCTACGATGCGCATTTGACCCAGATATGAATTGGTGCCGGTCTTACGCCTACCCAAGTAACGTCCGTTCGTTCATTCATAATTTAAAGGTGAAAAGAAGAATTAGGAAACAATCTAGTAAACAAAACAAAAACGCCGAATCGTGAGAGCAGTTCGGAACAAAAGATCTGCATATCCGGGAGGGGGGAGGTTACGTGAGAAAAGCTCCGATGCTTTCGGCTTATACTGAGCCCGGTCGAATTATCGATTCCACGCGGTTCCAATAGGCTTCGATTCCACTGGAACGGGGTCCCATCCGAATTGAATCTTCCCTCCGTCCTCCACCCTCGGAATTGCAGAACTTTCCCACGTGTCCGATACAAAATATAATCAATCTGCACGTCCCGCAACTCCGCTGTTATTAGCGATCATTGAACTCGATTTTCCTGCAGTTCCGACGATTGAAGATCAAAACCGACGGAGCTTTCTAATGGATAAATGAGTCCGGACTTCAATCTATTAAATCACTTGAATTTATGACCCAACAGACGAACGATTTCCAACAAAAAACTTAATAAATCTTGCAACCTATAAATCAATCGTTATTAATGAAAGAACGAGAACTGATAAAACCTATACAAAAAACCTGTTGAAAACTCTACAAAAGTCGATTCTTAATATATCCTATATATTTTTATATTTTAAACGAAGGATGCCCCGTCCTTGGATTTTGTCACGATTTCCCAGTTCCCACGATAAAGGATCGAAATCGAGCCCCGAGTCGAATCCGGGGAGCGGCCGCGGACCGTCCCGACGGTCCTCCATGTCCGGGACCCGTTAAGTGAGACCGTTTTCCATTGTTTCCCAAAATTAAAGAAAACATTTTCATTGAAAACGGAAAAAACTAAAAACGGGGGGAAATTTATTTTAGGAAAAACCAATCACGCGGCCTGATGGAGGGAAATGCCAAGGATAGCGTCGTCACGACACAGACCCGGGCCGTGAACCGAGATCATATCCGAAAAAAGGTCATCCCGGGCCTCGTACGTTTATTAATAATTGCAAAAGGTACGAATTGGTAGGAAGGAGGCAAGAACCTGAAATAAAGAAATACAATTTGCGTCTTTCCTCCTCGGTGGGCATTGCGTAATTTTCTCACAGTATACCGTGAAAACACACTCCTCGTGTAATTGCACGCTCCTACAAAACAAACAACTCCAATTGGATATTCCGTCAAGAAGATAAGGACAAGAAATAATATTATGATCATTAATGATAATGATAATAAATTGAACCTTCCGCGAGACCCCCTTCCTTCCTGGTTCACCACATCATTCCGATAGAATATGTTAAATTTCTGGGTTTTTTTATCATAAAGGTGAGCAACCTATTGTACTGTACAATAGTAATCTTGATTTTTTTCCACAATGATTAGTAACATATTACAGCAAAAAAGCAAAATATTCATATGACAATATGATAATTGTCCAAACATGACTAATTGTATAATCCAATTGTAAACTATTTATTTTTAGAGTTGATTGATTACAAATAAAATCAATCATTGATCAATTATCACTAATTATACATAAATTGTTCGTCTTTAAAGTTGATTGATTACAAATAAAATCAATCATTGATCGATTATCACTAAATGTATATAAATTGTTCGTCTTTAAAGTTGATTGATTATAAATAAAATCAATCATTGATC